>JAUMHE010000042.1:22819512-22832372 GCA_032359235.1 Enteromius mattozi
TATATATACACAAAATATTTTTCATATATATTAAATATATTTATACATAATTTATATATAATATTAAATATTAGAATATGAATATATAAATGTATAAACATGTAAATATTTTCTACAATATATATATATATATATACACACACACACACACACACACTATTAATAGTATTTACATGACTTACATGTAAAGATTTGGGTTTTTGAGAATTGAAAATAAAGACATTTCCAAAACACGAGGGATAATCTAGCACTCTGTCACTGAAACATGCTGACTCAAAAGTTTAAAGATGAAACATTAAAACGCAGGATGCGCGAGCGTGGGTTTTAGACACGGCTGGAGGAGCCTTGGAGAGAAAAATGTCACGATTTCGCTGGAATTGAGTGTCCCGGCTGTGACGTCAGTCCGGGAAACGTACGCCAGCAGCGCGAGCGTGCAGAAGAAGGGCTCGAGAGTCACAAGAAGACAGCCGCTTTCTGATGGCACGATGACAGCTGGAGACATTCAAAACCTAATGAGCCCGATTTAATGGTTTGGACGCGGCGCGATCCCTCATGCCAAAGGATCTTCATCAGAAACCGAGATTCAATGATATCCCAATCATTTCTGCTGATGATTCACGCCGTGCTGCAATCAACCGGCCCGGTGTTTTGACAGCCCCTTCACCAGAGCTTTAAGTTTTGTTGTAACAATCAATTAAACAAGTTACTATTAATAGGAACACATTTTAAATTCAGCCTCGCGTGTGACTGCAATCAGCACCAAGAGGCCAAGTTCTGGGAATCTGGCACAAGGGAAGTTTACTACATAAATATCTCAAATTGCACAAGAACAGCACGCAAGGGAATATTGACCATGTGACCTTTCCTTTCTCCAGCTCCAGCGCGCTGTCATGCACCACAACATAACAATAATCACGAGTGTATCGTGCCGCTCCAGCTGTCGCGAGCCTCACCTGTAACGGGAAGGATGCAGATTTATTTCCCACGTATCCTCTCACGACATGACTCTGAATCGACAGCACTCGGCACTCCATGTCGCGCTCAGTTAAAGTTGTTTTAGACGCTCCAGAATGTCAGGCGATTGAGGGGCAGCGGCGAACCGGAGAGGTGCTTTTCTTTCCTGTTTAAATCCAGATTCGGGTCCGTGATGGCAAGTTCTCTAGCCAGACAGAGAAATGAAGGACATTCACGCTGGAGACGCTCATTGGCGGCGAGCGCAACTACTCAGGCATCCTGAGGGGGCACCTAAAATCCACTGACATCACGACGACGCTCGTGTCCGTGGGCTATATTTATCATGCATTCAGACAGAGAAGAATGGGCTGAGGAAATGCATAAATCCAGGTTGCTTTGGAGATTAGGAGAGTTAGGATATGCTGGGTTTAAATGTAAGCTATGCATTTATTGTCTTTCGGTTATTTTTGAGAAACGACGCAGTTCGTGCACTCCTTAAGAAAGGTTATGCAGGGATGGATTAGCGCAATAAAGTCTATAGTGTTGCGGAAGTGGGGTCCTTCTGCACAAAGACGCGCTCCAGAATCCGCCAATCGTTAGCGCTGTCGGCGGTGACGTCAAGCCCTGAATGGGCGATGTTTGACGTCACCGCTGTCGGCAACCTGTAATGTCTATCCGCGCCTTTCTGAATTTTAACTCTGTCTACCCGTGGAAAATTAATTCTGTTTTTTTTTTAATTCTATTTCTTTTAATAGATTGTTTAAAATAAGTGTCCCTTGAACAAACAAGATGCCTCAGTAATTTACTTTTTTGATAGGTTAAGTGTCCTGTCATCTGAAAGATAATTTATACTGTTTTTAAAAGTGAAAGCTTGTTAAAGGTCGCGGATAACTTGTATATTGTTTTACTATTTCAAGATGATAACTTAGGTTTACATGATTTTTTTTTTTTTATTTGAGAAAAAACATGTTGAAATGTCAGTGTCATATTTGATTTTTGTGTACCGTTCATTTGTATTTCTCAGTTATGTACTGTATTACGTTTTCCCCCTGACAATAAAAAACTGCAGAGATTTTTAATACTAAGCACGTTCATATCTAATATTATTGAGAGACAATAAAGATCTCCAAGCATCAGAATTTCATTTGGCCTTATAAATAACAACATCTGCATACTCTGGCTCGGCTTGGGCCTCTGAATAAAACTGAGGTGTTTTTCCTCCTTGGATATGAGCTCCATATTATCACATCATACTACTTGAGCCATAAAAGACAACAAAAATAATGCATTTTCAATAGGTTCAATAATCAGTTCTGTTCCAAATCAATTAGACCTTTCTGACCATATCAGGCTTTACAGGGTTAATACCTATTCTGTTTAATATTTATGCTATAAAAAGCACTATCCTAAATGCCCTACGTACTTCATTGTCCACTGAAGATAAAATATTCTGACTCGCATGCAAAGCCTCGGGTCAGGACTCGACTATTTTTGGACAGGTGGGCTGGCAGCTTCAGGCTTTAGTTCATCTCGGGCATGCTGCCTACCTGACTATAACTCTACACATATGAGGTCAGAGCAGTTTTTCTGTGAGACACCGAGGGAACGTTTCTCTACCCCTTTTCATATTGGATAGAATGATCCAATATGAATAATTCGAATGGGAACATGTTTATAAATCTAGCACTAAACTGGCACTAGCTCTAATCTCACCAATAAAAGTAGCAATTTCTTATATTCTAAAGTCAAGACACAATCTTCCTTTATTTATCAGCCACTTTTTCTTTTGAGTAATTGTCCTTAAGACAGATTTTGTGTCAGGGTATATTTTAGCTAAGTATAGAAACACTCCCACATAATATGGACTGTAATGTTTATTTTAAAACAATATTTTAATAAGTGATCAGAAACATTTTTAAGGCTGAATTAACTCAAAATGATGCATTTGTCAGGGTTACATTTATTCTTTTTCATAATGACATATCCTAATATACATGTCATGCTACCTCATTTATGAGAGATGAATATATTTTACTAATACAACACAATTAACAGACCACCGGTCCATGTGTTGTTCAGGGCTGAAAATGAACAAATCTGGATTTAGTTGTGCTTCCACTGGAGGCAATAGTTAATAAAGTTTTGAAACTAAAGTGCCAGTGTATATTTGGTCTCTGCAGTTTTTCATTGGTCACGGTGTTGTTTCTGTCAGTCTATGGCTGCTGACTGAGTCAGTCGCATCTCAGATTATCCAGTAGTCGTGACTGCGCGCGAGAGAGGGGGGACCGGATTATATACCGCGCAAAAATCGGTTCCTTTATCACATAAACATGTGAATCATCACTGCAACAGAGCCCACTTCACCCGTGACAATCGAGAAGACCGCTGACTCACAAACAGCTGCCTAAAAGCCCGAGCCACGATGCGTCACGACTCACGCAGCGCCAGACGCGTAAGCGACATCTGCTGGCGAGAACGCGCCGGTGCGCGCAGCCGTCTCACAATCACGCGGAAGATCTCATGCACCTCAGATACACACACCCGGACACCAGATACAGCTCTCAGAGCACGATGGAAAACTAACAAGGTTTCTCAGTTTATCTCAGACTGATGTAATGACACTATCTTTGACACACTGCGTTAACTGTGTCACCCATTTAATGAACAACCTGAACAAATCCAATCATTTGTTGATTTAATGACTTCTAACAATATATATATATATTTCTTTTCTTGGCCTACAATCAATTCCATTTTTGTTTTTGGATCTATGTAGTAAATGTCCAATAGTATTGGTTTAAAAAAAAAAAAAAACCTTTTATATCTGAACATATATATTATAGAATAGAAAATACATTTAGAAACTTTTTGATATGCACAGAGTTGTGAAGAAAAAGAGCACAATTGGGGGATGTTCACCGGTGTTTTTTTCTCTGAACACCTGATATATTTTACTCCAAGCACACACACAAAATAAATAAATAAATAAACATAGTTTCCAAACTCGTTTCGGGAGGAGAGCTCGAAGGCGTTACCATCTATCTCCGTCCCCAATCATCCAATTATCCTATCTTCCTATCAAATCCTCGGCGCTGTCCTATAAATACCCAGAATTCCTCCCTTCTCCATCCACGATCTAAGCATCCCTCCACCTCCCCTACTCCTCCCATCTTCAGGGGGGAGCTCTCGGGGTTGGAAATCGGCTGTCCGCCTCCTTCCCTGCCCGAGCCCTTAGGGCTAGTCTCCCTAGGGCTCGGCAGCCCTTCTAACCCCGAGCTTTCTCCCTGAGCAGCACGCCAAACAAGCTTCGCTTACGTTTATGCCGTCAGAGCTCGAACTCGTGAAATGCATTTTCACGTTTTTAATGAAAAACAAATCCAGTGTCCTTAATGAATATAGCTTCTTGTCTTTTTCACCATTTTATTTTTCTTTATTACAGTCTTTGAACACCCATGTTTTGACTTTACACCCTATAAAAATATCAAAAACGAATTTTCAGAAACTAAAAATGCATGTTCGTAAGACAAATTGTTCTTGAATTGGGTTTGAATCTATTAACAAAACAGATCCAGAAACCACAAGGTCCTTGTTGTATATAATTATAGGCCCTGGAGGTTCAATTAGGGAACAGCCTAAAGACTGATGACCTTTCTGTGCTTGGCGCTCCTGCCTGACCTTTCAGTGTAACCGGACCTCAGAAGCCGAGACTGTCCAGCATTACCTGATCCACAGCTGTAGTGATACGACAAAACACTGCTGCACACCTGCTCAGGTGTCACTTTGAGCTCAAGAGCAGGTGTGGCAGAGAGAGAGAGAGAGAGAGAGAGAGAGAGAGAGAGAGAGGAACAAGAATAAGATATGAAGTCACTCAGAAGGACAGATCTGTAGCACTCTAGTTAGTCACCTTCAAATTATCCCCTTCATTTCTCAATTTCTCAAAAGCTAATTTCACAGGCGGTTACTTGGATTTGGACTCGCTGGGAAATAATTCATTCTTCATTCACTCTGACAAGGATTAATCCGACTGAGGGCCTTGGATTCCCAGTATCACTTTTTCACCTCCTAAGTGGATCGGTGTCACTGTCATCCAAGATGGAGTGAAGATGAGAGGACGAGAGCAGAGTCATGGCTTCTTCCCAGACAGCAGGAGAGACTGAGCGGCCCGTTTCACAGGGAGGAAGCCGACAGGAGAGGGTAAGGGAGCATGACCGCCAGTATTTCATGTCACAGTGTTTGCGGGTGTCCTTGTGTCTCAGACACTTTTAAATTATATCAAGGTTGACAAGGTGGGTCTTTCACAGCAGCTCCCACGTATCCTCCGCTGTCACGCTTTCCATCATGCACTCGCTTTCTTGTGATTAAACAATGAATACACTAGCATGACTTGGTCATTAAGCTTTCAAACATATTCTTCCAATACATGCTTTTTTTGTGCTGACGTTTAGTTTTTTTTTATTTTTTATATTTGTAAATATAAAAGTTCTATTTATTTATTTATTTGTTAACTAACTAAAGGTCTAAAGGTGCTTCTGTCTGTCTGGGTTTCTTGTCACAGCAAAATGGCTTCCTAAACTGGTTTTGATTTGGTAAACATTTATTACTTATATTTCTAAACCAAATAGCCTCGCTGCTTATTTTTGTTTTATATACTAAACAATAATAGATTATGCCAAATAACTTTTAGCAGCAATAGTTTTTGGTTTCTTTGTTTCTTTGTTTGTTGAGAATTTAAGTCTTTTAACAAAACCTTTAAAAAAAAAAAAATAAATAAATAAAAAAATAAAAAAATAAATAAATATATATATATATATATATATTATTATTAAGTTTAAGTATCACCAAAACCATAATTTTTGTTCCCTATAAGTTTACACTACTGGTTGAAAGTTTGTAATAGTTTAGATGTTTTGAAAGCAGTCTCTTAATTGCATTAATTTGATCAAAAATACAGAAAAAATTATTATGAATATTATGAAATTTTATTACAATTCAAAATAGCTGTTTTCTATTGCAAACAATTTTTTAAAATTGTAATTTATTCATGTGAAGGCAAAGATTAATTTTCAGCAGCCATTACTTCAGTCTTCAGTGTCACATGATCACATGATTGGAAACAGTTGTGCTGCTTAATATTTTCATAAAAATGGCTGATACACTACTATTAAAAAAAGGGTAAGAAAAACATAGGCTACTGTTATTCAGAAAGGATGCAATGCAGTGAAAAAAAAATATTGTTACAAAAGATTTCTATTTCAAATAAACACTTTCTTTTGGATTTTGTAAGAATAAATAGAGCAATTTTCATATAATGGTAATACACTGAATAACAAATGTTTCCTGAGCAGTAAATCAACATATAATAATGATTTCTGAAAGATCATGTGACACTGAAGACTGGAGTAATGATGCTGGAAATTCAGCTTTGCATCACAGAAATAAATTACATTAAAAAACTATTAAAATATTTTTTTATTAATTCTAATAATAATAATAATTTTTAATCAAATAAATGCACCCTTGGTGAACACAAATTAGTTATTTTGACTGGTCGTGCATTCCCGGGTATAATCATTTGAAAGCGTCTCTTATTTGTCATTGTTTTCAGGATGCGGTGGAGGACGGCACTGAATCTGGTGCTCTCGAGTTGGTCTCAGTCACAGAAGAGGACCTTCCTGTTGTCGAGACGCCCACCACCTTCAATGTGAGCTCCTTCAGCACTCAAAACAGCTACTCCAGTCACTTCTACGACCCAGACGCGCAGGACCCTCACGTCCCCGTCGAGCTGCCCACCACGGCTCCGCTGCCTGTGTATAAAACCCAAAACATTCAGATCCCACCCAGCCCAGGGGTGCCCGTCATCAAGGTCCAGCCCTTCTTGAACGGTAAGCAGGCTTCTCGGTGTGTCACATTGTGTAAGTACAATCTAAAATGGCTTCAGGGTGTGCTTTACATGGCCAGTTACACAGGGGTTAGAGGACAGACACTCGAGGTGCTAACAGTGATCTAATCAGTCTTACTCCGTTGCCAGCTCTGGCCTTTAGCAGACTGGTTTTAATCAGCCGTTTCTCTGCCTCTCTCTCTCTCTCTGTCTCTCAGGAGAAAGACTGTCAGACTTGAAGTCCTTGTGTTGGCCGTATGTGTCTCGCAGATTGCTGGGTCTGCTCATCATCTTGGGATTGCTAATTGTCTTGATTCTGGTTCTAGGAATAGGTTTGGGAGGTGAGTCTTTTTGCAAATCTGATCAAACATGGCTTTAGGTATGTCCAAATATCTTAGCTTAGTAATAAACAAGAGAAGTCAAAAGAAATTCCCCACCATGAAAATAAAATATATGTGTGTGTGAAGGTAAGTGAGTTTCCTCCTTACTAATGAAACTCATCCTGAGCAGTGGGAACTGTAAATGTTTAATGAGCTCCACCCTGCTCTGTGACGACAGCTCACTGCTAACAGATGCCTGACTTCTTTTAGACAGGAGTGTGTGTGTGTGTGTTTGTCACCATCATGCATTGGATCTTTTTTTCTCCAGTGGGTCTGAAGAGTTGCTCGGGGAAGTTCTACTGTTTGTCGTCGGTTCAGTGTATCAGCAGAAATGCTGTGTGTGATGGAGTCGAGGACTGTGGAGATGGAGAAGACGAGCTCAACTGTGGTGGGTTGACCTTAAAATCAACATATTATCAGAATCAACTCTATTTATTGGTTCAGTGCACGTTTCTGTTGATTCATACTCTAAACGATTCCACAGAAAAAATAATATATAATTAACTTTGATACCAGTTTTCCCCCATGAGCAGATTTTTCACGATCCTCTCTCTGTCTCTCTCAGTGCGTGTGAGTGGCAGGAGCTCTGTGCTGCAGGTGCTCAGTAGAGGCTCATGGAGGACTGTGTGCTCTGAAGGCTGGGACTCTCACCTGGGATCTGCAGCCTGCAGACAAATGGGATACAACAGGTACAAAGAATTACAGTGTACTCTTAGACAGTTATATTCCTCTGGTATATCTGGTCACGAGAAAAATGCAAAAAAAAAATGAGATTCAAAAGTGGAAAAAAAAAGAATTGAATACATGTACATCAACACCGACAATGAACAGCTCTTCATTAGACCATGTGGCTTAAAACGTTGCATGCATTCAATTATTTTAACCGGTTTGCTGACTTTTTCAGGCTTTTGTGATTGAGCATCCTCGTTAATAATTCCAAATATTGCCAATAGATTCAAAATAACTAAATGACTCTATTTTAAAAATAACATTCTGTACATTTTTAAATTCTGTTTTTAAGAGCTGAATGTTCTTCAGGGTTCCTGCTCTTTTTGACCAATGAATGAATGACCTTTCCAGCCGTTTGTGAATTATTGGATAAAGATTAAAGAAAATTGTCTTTTAAAAATATTGTGCTCAAAGATTTCAGAGCTTGGAAAATAATAACTACATTTTTTTTTTATTATTATTCACAATAAAAAATGTGCATGACTTTTTTGTGTACAAATCACACAGCAAAAAAGGCCTGTCTTGCTTAGTATTTTTGCCTTGTTTCAAGTAAAAAAATATATAAAATTTGTAATTTAAGATGCATTTACTACATAAGCAGTATGTGCCTTTTGCTTAACATAAGTCAAATTATCTGCTAGTGTGGTAAGTAAAATAATCTTGTTTTAAGAGTAATTTCCTTATCCCCACTGGCAGATAATTATACATTTTTTAAGCAAAAATGTACTTTATTTTGTTGTTTTTTCTTATGTCATATTGCTTATCTAGTAAATCCATCTTAATTTAAGTGAGATAAGTCAGCGCATAACAAATTTAGTGTAATTTCCATAGGGTTCTGCTATTTACAGTATCAGTCGTTCAGCTGTGAAAGATCCAGACTATAGTCTCAGTAACTTTAGTTGCTCAGTGTGCAATTATTTTCTTCATCTCCACCGACTCACAACGGAGTTGACATTATCATCTACAATGCCTGCTATTTAAGGAAAATTCATTTCCCAAAGCAAAGCAGGGATTTACCCCCCCCACCTTGTAAATGCAGAAATATGGTGATACTTTCCTTGTGTTTTCTTGGACTGCGTGGGTGTCTGCGAATTTTACTGAGCCTCTGTTCCCGGTGGCCTCATTACCTGCATAGTTAATCCAATTAAAATCAGTCTGCCATTAAATGAAAGAAAGAAAAATCATCACTGCAAACGCTGTTTCACCTCAACTAGGTCAAGATGTTACATTTAACATCTGCATTCTTCTGTCTGTCTTTTAATTTTAGAGGTCCGTTCTTAATGTTTGGCATCTTGGCAGTTGAATTTAGTAGTTGTTTTGATGAAAATAATGATTGAATACAGTCCCTCAGGCCACGTCTCCTTATTAAGATAACCAATCAGCATGTCTTAAGCCAATAGCTTTCATATTTTCACAAGCAACAACTTCTGAATGAAAATAAAGAGAAAATAACACTTTTGTTGGGCATATAACTATAAAACGATATCAATGTGTAAGAACCTTTGCTCTTGCTTTAATCAGCTTGTTTTGATTTTACAGCCAATTCACACTCGATTTAAACCTTTTCTGATTGTATCATTTGACTAATGATCTTTTGTTGTCCTCTGTCTGATTGTAGTTACGTGAGCTCTACTGATGTTCCCATCTCCTCCATTGAAGGAGACTTTCAGAATAATCTAGTGGCTCTTACTATCAACCAAACAGGCCTTCAAAACTTCAAACTCCAAAACTCTTCATACCTCAGGTAAACCTGCTTTATACTCCTGCCTGCAAAAGCAACCGAGTATACTCTGACAAAATGTCAAAAATGTAGCTTTCAGGGCTCCAGACTAAACTAAATGGTCACAAAATCACCAGCATAACTAGTTTATGATAATATGTGAATAAAATACAAATGTTAATTTTGAATTAGACATAAAATGTTTTTATTTGTGACCTTAGTAATGACTGAATGATTCACTGACCCTGATTCAAATCACTTAAAAAAAAATTGCAGAAGATTTTCTCATCCTCAGGCTATTCAAGATGTAGATGAGTTTGTTTCTTCATCAGAACAGATTTGAATAAATTTATCATTACATCACTTGCTCACCAATGGATCCACTGCAGTGAATGGGTGCCATCAGAATGAGAGTCTCAATAGCTGATAAAAACTTCCCAATAATCCACATGACTCCAGTCTGTAAATTTAAAAGTAAAAAGTCTTTGTGGAGTGAAAAACTGTGTGTTTGTAATAAACAAATACATCAAAATGTTTTATACCTTAAATCCTTCCAACCAAAATATGTGTCCTTTACCTATAATATTGATTTCTCCAGTGAAAAAGTCATCTTGTCTGAATCTGATGAAGTGTTATTATGGATTATGGACGTAGTGTGGTCATAAATAAAGTTAAAATGCATTTGTTTCTTACAAACAGGTTTTTGTTTGACCAGCCATTAGGCAAAAGACTGAAGTCATTATTTGTGGATTATTGTGATGGTTTTATGAGCTGTTTGGACTCTAACTCTGACGGCACCCATTCACTGCAAAAGCTAAATTTCTCCAAACCTTTTCTAATGAACAAACACACTCTTCTACATCTTGAATAGCCTGAGGATGCGCACATTTTCACCAAATGTATTTTTTTTTATTAAATATTCCTCCAAATAAGTGATTTGAATCAGAACCATTTAAGTCATTTAAGCCCACAAACGACTCACTTACTGAACCGAGGCAGTTTCTTTTCATGTCTAATTCAAAATTAACATGTTTTAATTAACATGAGTATAATTTTTAAAAAGTAATCAACTAAGCAGTTGTGCCTTAGCTTAAAAATGAGCATTACAACCACTCTTTTTCTCAGATCGAAATCAAATTGACTCAAGCCTGAGGAAGTGTTATTCAGGCCAAAGACTGTCAAATAAGATCAGTCCACTGACTGATGCATTGCATGGCAGATTGTTCAATACTGACTCCAAACAATCCGAGGTGCTTCTGGAGATATATTGATGTTTGGAAGTGTCTTTAGTTCCTGACGGTCTCTGAGTCCCAAAGCTGTGAGACCTCAGTCTTTTTTTGGCAGCTGAGAAGAGTTTTTGAGCAGATTCTGTCATCTAGAAAAGCATCTTGACTCCAGACTCAAATGAAATGAGATTGTTGATCTGCTTTTTTAATACAAAAGTAAATGGAAGCATAGAAATGAAAGCAGAACACAGTTAGCTGTGTGTGTTGTTCAGATAGAGAGAAAGATATTGAAGGCACTAAAAGTGTATTTTCTATTATTCCAGAAAAACTCAATGCAGTTCTGGTGTAGTGACTGCTGTTAAGTGCATAGGTGAGTGGTTGATGATATTTAGTTTTTTTGTTCTTTCTTTTTTCCCTCTCTCTCTTCTCAAGAGTGCATTTATTTGATCAATAACATAGTAAAACAAATAAATATATGACCCTGGACCACAAAACCAGTCATAAGGGTCTTTTTAAAAAAAAAAAAAAAAAAAGCTTACTATTGATGTATGGTTTGTTATGATAGAACAATATTTGGCTGTAACCATTTGAAAATCTGGAATCTGAGGGTGCAAATAAATAAATGAATAAAATCAAAATACTGAGAAAATTGCCTTTAAAGTTGTACAAATGAAGCTCTTAGCAATGCATGTTACTTAAAAAATGTGAAAATTAAGTTTTGATGCATTTATAGTAGGACATTTACAAAATATCTTTACCTAATATCCTTGGGATTTTTAGCATAAAAGAAAAATCTATCATTTCGACCCATTCAATGTATTTTTGGCTATTGTTTTACAGTGCCCTCCACTAATATTGGCACCCTTGGTAAATCTGAGCAAAGGTGGCTGTGAAAATAAATCTGCATTGTTTATCCTTTTGATCTTTCATTCAAAAAATTCACACAATTCTAACCTATCATTGAATTAAAACAAATGAAAATGGGGAGAAAAACTCATGATGAAATAAATGTTTTTCTCCAATACATGTACTATTTTTCTGTGATGCTAACTAAAGTTTGGTGATTTTGCATGGCGTCAGTGAGTTTTCCACTCAGATCCAGTTTGTGTGTTTCGATGTAGAGTGTGGCTCCAGGCCAGCCGTCCACAGTCGTATTGTTGGAGGGAACGTTTCAGGGCCTGGGCTGGTCCCGTGGCAGGTCAGTCTGCATTACCAAAACCAGCATCTGTGTGGAGGATCAGTCATCAGTGAGCGCTGGGTTCTCACTGCTGCACACTGTGTGTATGGGTGAGTATCATCATGACATAGATGCTAGTCTAAACTTGTTTTTTAATGGTCTAATACAGATCTAGACTGTTTTATGTTAGTCAGATGCAAGTTCAGACTGGTTTAGATTTGTTTATAATAGGCCTGTAATGTTCGAAACTGGTTAATGATGGTCTGGTGCTGGTCCAGACTGGTTTATAATGGTCTGGTACTGGTCCAAACCGTTTTTTTGCTAGCCAGATGCTAGTCTAGACTGGCTTATAATAATCTTGTACTGGTCCAGACTGTTTTATGCTAGCTAGATGCTAGTCTAGACTGGTTTATAATGGTCTGGTACTGGTCCAGACTGTTTTATGCTATTTGGACACTACTTCAGACTGGTTTATACTTGCTCTGTGATGGTTTAGACTGGTTTAAAATATTCTGACAGTGGTCCAAAGTGTTTTTATGATAGTTGGATGCTGGTCCAGACTGGTTTATATTGGTTCTGTGCTGGCCCAGACTAGTATTATGTTGATATGGTGCAGGTCCAGGCTGGTTTATACTGTTTCTGCGCTAAGACTAATAGTGATCAGGGCTGGTTTATACTGATTTTGTGTCCGCTCAGTCAGGTTTATGCTGGTCTCGTGCTGGTCCAGATTGGTTTAAACTTACTTTATACTGGTTTAGGCTCATGCTGGTTCTTTAGTGGTCCAGACGTATTTATC
>JAUMHE010000042.1:22832472-22863810 GCA_032359235.1 Enteromius mattozi
TGGTCCAGATTGGTTTAAACTTACTTTATACTGGTTTAGGCTCATGCTGGTTCTTTAGTGGTCCAGACGTATTTATCCTGATCTGCTACCAGTTCTAAACTGGTTTATACTGGTTCTGTGCTGGTCCAGACTAGTTTATGTTGATCTGATATTGATCCAGCTGAATTCATAGCAGCTCTGGGGTCGTCCAAATTAGTTTATGAGGGTCCCGTACTTTTTTTTTTTCTTTCAAAGCTTTGATCAGCCAGTGTTATGGGCCGTGTATGCTGGGATAATAGACCAGCCACTGGGTGGAACTGGAGCTCACTCTGTGGAGAAAATCATCTACCATGCCAACTACAGTCCAGGAGGATTCACCTACAACATAGCTCTATTAAAGCTTAAACTACCTCTGTCTTTCAGCGGTAAGAATTTGCTTCTTGTCACTGGCTGAAATATTTGTATAAACAGACTTCTAAATAGATAATCATGGCTTTACTACAATACAGTACAACCCCCTTTTCTCCCATCCCAGACAATGTAGTACCCATCTGTTTGCCCAGTTTTGGCGAGAGTTTTAAGGATGGACAGATGTGTTTGATCTCAGGCTGGGGAGCCACAGTGGATGGCGGTAAGTTTTAAGAGCACTTTATAGAGAAACAGAATGGCTGGTATTTATTGTGTAAATGCTTGTAGTAAACAAGCTTCACACATTATGAAGAGATGTTACTATATTGCTTTCAACTGAGTCCGTGCACATATGTGTGTTGCGCAGGAGAGGCCAGTGTGTCCCTACATACCGTTCAGGTCCCATTACTGTCCAGCAGAGACTGCCGCAGACAGGGTCTGACCTCCTGGAACATCTGTGCAGGACTCTCAAAGGGGGGTGCTGGAACATGTCAGGTACTGCATCTGAGTATCATTACAATAAACTACAATAGCTGCTTTCAATGTAAGCACTCTTCAATGTATCTGCACCTTACTTAAACCCCTAGTCTTCTGTCTGTAGGGGGACAGCGGAGGGCCACTGGCCTGTCAGGGGTCCGGGTGGACATTGGTGGGGGCAGCCAGCTGGGCTGAGAGCTGTGGAGAAGCAAACAAACCAGGAATTTACACCAGCATAAGTGAAGCTCTCATATGGATTCAGCAACAAATGGAGGTCTATATACAATACATACACAGTATGTATATTATATATATTAGTGCTGTCAAATGATTAATTCCATTCAAAATAAAGTTGTTGTTTTTTACATAGTATATATTCGTGTACTGTGTATATTTATTATGTATATATTTATATTCATATAAATTGTATCATATATAAATACATTTAAAATATAAACGTAACATTTTTCTTAAATATATACATTCATGTGTTTGCATTTATATATACATAATAAATATACACAGTACACACATATATTATGTGAACAAAAACTTTAATTTTTTATGATTAATTGACAGTACTAATATATATATATATATATATATAATATCTATATCTCAAATTATTTAACATTTTACATTTTTAATAGAATTTTGTTTACTTTTATATAATTAACTTTTGTTTTGTAAAGCAAGGGTTTGACACCAGTGACAAATTCACATTAAATATGTATTTTTATAAGGGTGTCAATAGCATCTCAAAACAAACATCATTGATTAGATAATAATATTCAATACATTACAGGCCTACCATTAATTTATTTCAAAAATAAAAGTCTTTCACACAAAAATAAAACAATGTAACACAAAGGAAATGTTTAAATCATCTTAATTATGTAAAGGTAAATTAAAGGTAGTAACTTTTTCAATCTGGTGGGACACTCGCCATGTGATCATTTGAACTTCCTTTGAACTTTGACCTTGCACATACTTTTTCATATTTTCAAAATGCAAGAATACAAAATCCAATTATTAAGATTATTATTTTTATTAATTCATTAATAAATTCATAATTACTTAAAATGAAAATAATACAATTAAAAATGTACTTAAAAATATGTGAATAAGTAATTATAAATAACAGAAGTGTTATTCCAGATAGAAGAGACAAGAGATATTTTAAGCACAGTATTTTTTTTCTGGCAAATCTAAACCATATTTTAATAATGACCAGATGTCATAGTTAAGTAGGCCTCTGAGTAAGTAAAGGATCTTTGGCGAGGTGATATTCAGTTACAGGATGACGTGTGAACTTTATTCTCATTGGCTATCTAACACTCTGATTTATATTTCATTAACTGAGTTTGTGCTGATGAATAACTGACACACTTCCTGCTCCTCAGAGTCTCTTTGACCTTTGAAAACGTTTTTGAGGCACTGGAGTCATCTAGCGGCGACTGTGTTGTAAAACACTACATCTTTGTGACTATTCTGTATTTAATTGAAGTGCAGACCCAACACAGAATTTGATGCTAGCACAAGCTTTACATGTGATTTTAATTGTAAGACATTCAATATAAAATTTTCCCAATCCTGTATTTATTCACATTAATATATCATTTAGCATTCAAAATGTAACCGACTGATAATGATTTTTGCCTGATGATCTCCCTGTGTTCTTCAGCTGCTAATGTTTGAGGTGTTTCCTTCTGAAAATACAAATAATAGTTTTTGTTTGTTTGTCTTTAATCAGAAAGAAGAGGATCAGCGGCGCTGAGCATCTCACAGTGAAGGAGCTTCTATTTCAATCCAACATGACTTATGAAGAAGAATCTATATATAATACATGATTCATTCTATAATTTTTACTCTATAATTTCAGATACAATTCATGTCAGGAAAAACTTTATCAATAAATTAACAAAGGGTTATTATAGGTCACTGAAGATCAAATATAGAAAAAAATGAAGAGGACTTTTACCACAATGTGTTCAAAATATTTATTTTTCTTAGGCATTTGGGTTATAGAAATGTTTTTTTTATATAGATATTTAAAATAGATAGTCTTTTAACATTTTTTATAAATTATTTTCAACTCAAGACTCAAAAAGTGAACACTGCAAAAATTGCGCATAAATGCAAAATTAAGCTTTATTTGACGAGTGCAAATTGAAAACACTGTATTTATATATTTGAGATTATACTATATTATCTATGCTATTTCTTAAGAAAATTGTTAGAAAAAAAGTAGAATTATCATCAATGGGAATGAAATGCACACCAAATTATAGAACGACCCATATATTTAAATATAATTCCTGTTAATTCTATTGACCAGAATGAAAATCAGTAAAAATACAATTTTTTTCAATAGTAATTTACAGTTTATTTGTAATTTTATTTATTGTACATTATTTATTTGTGCTGAGTTATTTATCATTCATCTTTCCAAGCATGTCAAAACATTTTAGTGCATATATTTTTGTATGTAAAGCCAAATGTATACACGCTTAACATGTGATGCATTTATTATCTTCATTAAATTAATGTTATCAAGAGATTTAGCATATTAAAATGACCTTCTTAAGTCTCTGTTTTGCTCCTCCGAGTCTCTATTCTTGCCTTCTCCTATTTTGTTTTTGCCAAAAGTGTTCCAGAAATTACTAAATGCCAAACCAAACAATTAACAGACTGAAAATAATACAAAATAAAAGCCAACGTTTTCTGCTTTCGGTGAACTACACTGCAATTTTACCCCGAGTCACATGCTTTATTTGTTTACCAGACTGAGTGAAGGTTACACTAAAAATACTCTGACATGAATGCAGCTCATGACCTCTGAAGGATGTTTTACTATAGGATGCAAATACCAATACAGTCACACACAACAAAGTGTCCTTCAGGTACAGTGTTCTTTATTACAAAACCAAGAGTCTGAAAGGCAAGTCCGTGTTTGTGTGTGTGTGTGTAAGAGAGAAGCGATTATAGAAGCAAAGAGAAAAACGCTCAAAAAGCCCAAAGTGCAGCGTTTAAACCTCCCCATGCTAAGCTAACGGAGTTTCTCCTTTCGGGTTCGTCATCTGACCGATGGCATCACAAGACGACTGCTGCAAATGAAAAGCCGCTCAGTACAGACAGCCTACAGCACATACTGAACACATTAAATAACCAGAAAACAGGGTATATGAGCTCAATCAAGTGACCGCTGTAAATGGAAGAATTTCAGCTCTTAAAACGGGGCAAAACATTTCATCAAAATATATATATATTTTATATTGGCTTATTTGTTGTTGAAATATAGCATCAAGAGTTTACTAACAGCTCGACTGTACCAATCTCAATGGGTTTACACTGATAGATTCGCATTTCTATTGTGAGCATACGTTATGTTATGTTTCAAAAAATAATATTGTATGTTCTTTACAATGATAAATGAAAACACATGCAATCAACTGTTAAATATTGAAAACATTAGTTTTGTTCACTTTTTTTAAAAACACGTTCTCTTGCAAAAACTCTATGAACTGTCCATAATAACGCAGAACAATAAAAAAAAAAATCTGTCTTAAATGTTTGAGCTGAAGGGGTTTAACATCAACGATGAGTCCCTTTGCCAAAAAATAGCTATACATAAATACAAAGTCTTGTTGACGTCCTTCTCTGTTTCACTTTGAGTTTATGCAATATAATCATTAAAAAGCACATTATCTTCTCATACAACAATTACAGGCATTGAATTTCATAAACATTATCACAACCTTGCAAACGTATCATTATTGGACACGGTATCCATGCCGATTGCACAGGAAGTGGCATCAGATATGTATGGAAGCTTATTTTTGAATTCCACCATGGAATTAGAAAAGGAAAGACTCAATTCTAACCGAATTCTTTTTTTCCTTGCAATTCTGCTTTTTTCCCCTTCGGAATTGCAAGAAAAAAGTCTGAAATCAAGTCTGAATTGTGAGATAGAAACTAATTGCAGAATTGGAAGATATAAAGTCAGAGTTCCTAGAAAAATAAGAACTAGCGAGATATACACTCAGAATTTCAAGGACATTTTTTTATTTGAGATATAAGCTCAGAAATGAGAGTAATAAACCCAGAATTGCAAGACAAAGTGTGAGAGATAATTGTGACAAGCTCACGATTCTGACAAAAAAAAAATTCAATCTGAATTGAGATGTAAACTTAAATCTGAGAGAAAATAACTCAGAATTGCTAAGTGTAAACTTGCGCTAAAAAAATTTCATTGCAAAGAAAAAAAATTGGATTGAGAGATATTGTGAGATATAAACTGAGAATTGTGACAAACTCCCAATTCTGAGAAAAATAGAATTAGAATTGTAAAAATTCTAAGATAAAAAGTTGCAATTACCTTATAAGTTTTGTTTGATTCTGTAGTGGAAATAAGCTTCCATAAATATAAGAGTGTCTCACATTGTGGCATTAGAAATGTAAAAACGTAAGGCTTCAGAGTCTATGCCTTCAGCGGATAGTCATTCTTTGTACTTTGTACTAAGTAGTTACCACAATCCCCTCCAAAACAGGGTGAGCACATTAAAAGTGTTTTTTGTCTTTTTCATACATAAATACTCCTTACAAAACATAGCAAACCAGAGTAAAACAAACAAATGGAGAAAACAAATGAATTGGCACCGATCACTCGTGACAGTGTACTATAAAAATAGTTCCTTCTTTTTCCTGGTGCCTGATTAAAGCAAACACAGGCATGCAAGAGACGAAATCTCATCGTCGTAGCATCCCAGACCATGAGGATAAGTACTACCAAATCATCCAGCATTGACTTTTTTTTTTTTTTTTTTACATTTCCTTCCTTTTAGCTCTTTCAAAATGTGCTTTAAACACTTCCTTTAAGTTTACAGTATCATACAAAAAGTGCACTCGGCTAACTGCGTGGGAAATGATGCGTGCGCTCCGCCGTGAGAGAGACTTGTGCTTGTGTCTTCATTTTGACCTGTGTGTGTGTGTGTGCATGGGTGTGTGTGGCTTTAAGCCCTTTCTCTGTACTTCAAACCTGCTGTTTGACAGCTCGAGGATGTTGTGTGACCTTCAACACATCAGCCGAGGTGTTTGTGTGAATGTCTTTCTTCTTAGTGCTCTTAGCGCCTTAAATGTCTCTCTATGCTAACTGTGTGTGTGTGTGTGTCATTCAGTCCTACTACAGCGAGTCGCTGGTCTCCAGGCCCAGCCTGGTCATGTCGGAGTGGGAGGGATCATTGTCCTCGTCCTCTTCGTCCTCTTCATCATCATCATCATCATCCTCCTCGCTGTGACCTCCCATCATGACCTGCTGCATGGCCAGCGTAGCTCCATCTGATGAGAGCGTCTGGAGGCCATCCTCGCCCACTCCGACTGTTACCGTAGTACCTGAATATGACAAACAAAACTCTTCTAATCATGATGAAACTGATACAAATACCGTCAATTAATTATAGCAGGTAATCATTATTTTTGCAAAACCAATTCCAGAGTTATTAACAGTGCTTAATTAGTCACATCCAAAATAAAAGTTTTTGTTTACATAATATATATAGTTTTTGTTTACATATTATATATGTGTACTGTTTATATTTGGTATAAAAATACACACACACACACAAAAATTATATATATAAATATAAACTTTTGTTTTTGATGCGATTAATTTCGATTAATTTTTTGACAGCACTGCTTATTAACATCAATTATTAATCAGTTTTAACAAGCAAAAAACATTAATTCAACCTGTCCAAATTATATATATATTTATTTATTTATTTTTAAAAAATTTAAAATCCTAACAATTAAATTGTTTTAACTAAAGCATTACAAATTGAATAATTTGTCAGTTGAATTAAGAAATCAAATCAAATTAAAATAAAATGATTATTACATTTAAAGATTATAAATATTACTCTTCAATTAAACATTTGTAAGTCGTTTTGGATAAAAGCATCTGCTAAATGACTAATCGTAAATGTATATATATTTTTAGCATATTTCTACATGTTTAAATATTATTTTACTACTATTAAAGTTATTTTGGTTATTATAAATAATTCAAGAATTTCAGTTGTTTAATGAGATTTTTTTCTTCATTATGTTCAGAACAACAGACATGACATGTTTTATTTTACACTCTTCAACAAGATCAAAAATAATATTACTTGAATTAAAAATATACTGATCATCATTCTATGTCTGAATTGCTTCTTACTGCATTTTTGAATAGTTGTAACCAGTCAGGTTTGCTTTGGTAAGCATTATATCAGAGCAACCATACAGCAGAGTGCTATGAACCAGTCACAACTCTATGCCCTGGCAACCATCTATTATCTATCAACAATAGGAGTTTTGCACGCCCCTTTCACATCTTAAAATGTACCACTATTCCTCAACCTAAACTTCATCTATGATGTCTCGCGCCGTACCGTCTTCCATGGTGACCTGTTGCTGGGACACAGAGGAGGCGAGGGAGTTGGGCCAGAAGCGCTGTAGAGGGCGTGTTTGGGGCGTCTTCTTTTTGCTCTTGGGTGTATCCGAGGAGCTGGCGTCCAGCATGGGCTGAAGGATCCGCCGGCGTGCGTTAATAAACCTGAAGACATTGAGTCAGTCAGAGGCGATCCAGACGACACATGTACTGTATGCATCAACGTCTGCTAACTCACCAGTTGTTAACCTGCAGCAGGGTGAGGTTGGTCTGCAGGGCGATCTGTTTCTTTTCGTCTTCTGTAGGGTAAGGGTGCTGGCGGGGGACAGAAATAATTCTCTCTGTCAGTTAGTGTCTCTAACTTTGAGCTTTCTATATGTTAACTTTGTCTTTCTCTGCTTCATTAGAACAATGAGTGTCTGTGGGCCGCCCGTCTAAACAGACAGCCGACAAAAAAGCTCCCCGCCGGGCTCTTCAGCGCTCTCCACAGACGCTTAGTCACATGAGCAGCTGGTATTTGTGAGAGTGTAAATATACATGTGTGTCTGCTTCACACGCCAGTCAACAACACCTATCAGCTCACTTTTCTGTTTCTTTTCTATACATTTCTATTTTCATTTCCTAATCCATCTATACATCAATTCAAGCTGTCAGAACGCTTTTCTCAGAGGAACTCTGTGGTCTGATGAGAACTTCTCATTATATTTCAGCAGATTCAATTAGCAGCACTACAACTAAAGTAGTTTTCAATTCAATTAAGATAAGATAAAAATTACAAAGAACAAATGCTTGTTTTTTTTTGCTTCATAGGAAAGCTCTGTTTAATATGGAGTACTGGTTGAAGGTCAGTTATCGGGGTTTGGGGTCAATAATTTAATTTTTCTGAAAAAATGTAAACGCTTAATGACTAAAAGTGACAATTAACCCTTTTACATTTTTTTTTTAAATAAATGCTTTGATGTTATTTATTTATTTATTTTTTTCTTCAAATAATCCTGAAAAAAGATTTGAAACTCTTTTCAACAATGAAATGTTTCTTGAGCAGCAAATCAGCATGATTTCTGAAGGATCATGTGACACTGAAGACTTGAATAATGATGCTGAAAATTCAGGTTTACGTCACTGTAATAAATTGCACTTTTACAATATTTTCAAATAAAACAATTTTTTTTTTTGTATTTTCTATTGAATGAAATCCACTTTAGTGTGCATAAAACCCTTTTTTAAAAAACATTAAAAAACTTAGCTACAAAAACATGAATGGTAATGTACATCCATTACCTACTTAGGAACATTTTTATGATTTACTGTTAGAATTACTAAATATAAAATACAATAATTATTATTTTCATAATGCCCTCTTTATCAGGCATTACAGGCATGATGAAATGAAAATGAGTCAAAAACGAATAGTCTGGAAATCATTTAGCAAGTAAGACAAAAATAGACGATGAAAGTGTTTTGAAAGAGTTTTGACCTTGCATGCATGTTATCTTCTTGTTGAAGACTCCCAAAACCAAAATACGATCCTTTCATAACCCATAATAGGGCGGTTTAAAAGAATACAAGGCCTCTGAGACTTGGTGTGAATAGTGAAAAATCACTTGTGATCGATCACTCTTTAGTGATTATATGACATATAAAACATTAAAGGACAGAAAAATAACTTACACCGATGTGCTGGAAGAGCCAAGAACGCATGACATTGGTGGCGTGTTTGGGCAGGATGCCTCTCTTGGCCTTAGACGAACTGTCCTCCTGACTGAAAAAGTTTAGATCCTGGTTCAACTGTAGCTGAAGCTGTGGGAAATACAGACACTGCTGTCAGGAGTGTGTGTGAGAGCTAATGCCGTTCGTATGGTAATAGATTTTATGAAGATGTGCTGCTGAATGGTTGAAAAAGCACATCAGAAAAATTGTTTCACCTGTGAGTTCTGGATGCGTATCGTTCCAGGTGACAGAGTCTGTGTGACCACCTGCCCCTGTGGAGTGACAACTGTAACAGGCTGATACACTGTACTACCTGGGTTAAAACAAACACACTCACATGGTCAATATACGAGAGAACGAGGAAGCAAAGTGAATCAGAAAGCAGGAGTGAAACGATCAACAAACCTGTTACGACCTGTGTGGGGTTTACAGCTGTGACAGTAACGTTGCCTTGCTGTAAAGCCGACGCTGGTACTACAATACCTTGGGGACTCATGGCTCCAGAGAACGAGCTCAGCGGCTGTGAGGAGAACATCTGTAGAGCGGTTATTACCTGAGCGGTGACGGAGACCGATTTCTAGGGTGTTTTGAGCTTACCTGTGTCTGTGTCGGGGAGTAGGGGCTTCCTGGCTCTCCGCTGAGCAGCGTCTCACTGTTCATCTTGGTCTTGAGGCAGGCGATGTAGCGGCTGCAGAAATCCTTACACAGGTCATTTACCTTCTCCAGCTCCAGCAGGTGAATCCGTAACACCTGGATGGCCTTCACCATCTGAGGTTGATGAGAAAGCACAGAACAGTCACAAGTCATGGCCAATACAATAAGGGCAATAAGCACTAAAACTAGTTGTTTAGATGCTATAAAGTGAATTTAAACATCACAATACTGTAATGTAAAGCATAAAAATAGAAAAATCATATTGCTAAAGATTACATTAGAGCAGGGCTATTTAAACTCGGTCCTGGAGGGCCAGTGTCCTGCAGTGTTTAGCTCCAACGCTAATTAAACACACCTGAAGCAGCTAATCAAGCTCTTACTAGGCATGTTAGAAACTTCCAGGTGTGTTCAGAGCTAAACTTTGCAGGACACCAGCCCTCCAGGGCCGAGTTTGGTCAGATTTTGGATTAGAGTGTTATTAAATTATAGGTGTTCTTTAAAGATTAACTTAAAGTGAGAGTTAGATCATGGCAATGTTAATGAAAATGCAAAAATTAGCATGCACAATATTCCATCCATATTAAATGATGCTGAATGAATCTTTAATACTGACTCATGCATTGCTGAATAAATACTGCTGATTAAAAGTTTGGGGTCAAATTAATATTATTAGGGGTTATATTCAGCAACGAGGCATTATATTAATGTGTCAGTCCGCCTGCTACATTTATAAAAGATTCCTTTTCAAATAAATTGTGCTTAATTAAACTACAGAAATTATCACTTAATAGGTTATTACATTAAAACTAATTATTTACAAAAAACAAGTTTGTATATTAAACAAATCCTCTGTGTGTTAAATATACACTACTATAAAAAAGTTTTTTTTTCTGAAATAAATGAACTATCCAGAATTTTTTTGTTAAAAGCATTTGTTTTTAAATAGATGCTGTAATTCTATTAATCAAAGAATTCTAAAATGGGTATAATGCATACACAAATATTAATCAGTGACAGTTATGAACACTGATAATAATAATTTTTTAAAAAATTAAAGTTTCTTGAGCAGCAAATCAGCATATTAGAATGATTTCTGAAGGATTATGTGACACTGAAGACTGGAATAATGATGCTGAAAATTCAGCTTTGACATCAAAAGAACATATTTTAACATATTAAAATGCAAAAAAAGTCAAAAATGCAGCCTTGGTCTGCATTCTTTTATAAAGATTTTTTAATTTTATTTTTAGCAGAAGTCTTAACAGTAATATAAACACCTAAAACTTCAGTTTAACGGGCGATTCTTACCAGATTGTCCAAATCAGGGTCCTCGCTGAAGAAAGCCTTGCCTTCTTTCTCCTGGTTCCGCACAAAGTTCTCGATATCCACATCGAAGCTGGCCGAGGTCACGCACTCCGAGCTCTGAGTGGATTGCTCGCATTTCTCAAAGAGCAGCGCCAGCAGAGGGAACAAGGGGTGTCTGACAGTCAACAAACACAACATTCACACTTCAAACGCACAGTCAACTACGCTTTCTCAAAAAAAAAAAAAAAAGTCACAAGAAGTTACCTGTAAATGGCCGCCTTGTAGACCTCCATAGGAGTTTGTGGCTCAGATGGTGTCGAGCTGCTCTCCTCTTCCTCTCTCTCCTCCTCTTCCTCCAACCGCTCCTCCACTTGTCCCGCCGTCTGCTCTCCCACTTGCATCTGCACGGGACAGAGAAGGAAGATGTATGAGGTATGTGGAAGTTAGCCGCGTCAGCTGGCATGTCTGCGGGCGGTAACGTCCGTGTGTGGGCCGCTCTGAGAAACACAGCCTCTCAGTCACAGACCCTGAGGCCTGACATGGGGTTTCAAAGCATGTAACAAAAACTCGTTTTTTACAAAGAGGCTTCTCTCTCAGTCCTCTTTTTCTGTCAGATTTGGAAAGCTTTCACGGATTTAACAGTGGTTTTTCACATTAGTTTCAGACTATTTAGCAGAAAAACAGTGTAAATAAAGGAATACCAGCACACTGAGTGACTCAACATGCATGATATGCAGATGTCTTGTGTAATTATCTATTCTTCCTCGCGAATATATACAGTAAGCTTTTCTTTTGGTTTCTTTTCTCATTCAGTTTTTTTTGTTTGTACTTTATAGTTGGGACAGGCCCACATGATTGAGTGCATGTGACGGAGCGCAACAATAGTGTTGATTGAAAAGGGGGAAATGTTAAAAATATTTCACGACTGCTGGAAAATCTCGGGTTAGTCTCGAGTCTCTCTATCTCTACATCCGATGCCGCAGAGATCAAACTTCCCAGAATTCACAAGACATCAATCTCAGATTGTGAGATGTCATGCTCGCATGTTTATAAAGCGTTTATTCAATTTGTATTGCAATATGAAGATGATTATCGCTTTATTTAAAAAGGCGATTAAACACACTCACGCAAAGCAAAAAGAGCGCTCCGCTGGCTGTGTGAAGAGATCTTTGGCAACACAAACCTGCTCAGCCTCTTGGTAATCCTCCATGGACACCGATGGGGATGTCATCATAGTTACTGTTGCTGTGGACAACGCTTGGGCATTCTATAAAGCTGATCTTCAGCTCCACTAAACTGACAGAGTCACAACAAAGACAAAGATTTATGTAAAAAAAACAGCAGCTGCAACTCAGAAAAAAGAATATATCAATATATATAGATGTGTGTTCAGGCATTTGTGGTTTATGAGGACACAAATGTATATAATGACATGGGTACTACAACGTAAACATGGTTACACTTCATGTGTCCCCATAAAACAAAAGGCATAAAAAAAAAAACTGCACACAGTTTCCTGTAAGGGGTAGGTTTAGGTGTAAGGTCAGTGTAGGGCAATACCACATACAGTCTGTACAGTATAAACACCATTACGCCAACGAAGAGTCCCAGTAAACCACAAATGCAAGTGTGTGTGTGTGTGTGGGTAGTTGACATATCAATGTGCCCTATGGTGTGACAGAAAAATGTAAAAAAAAAATTAAATATTAAAAATAACCTCTAACACTTAAGATAAATCTCTCTCACGCTATTTGTACCTCTTAGAATGAAGATACATTTTTCTCATATTGTTTGTATGTTTTTCTACATTTTTGCTATGTATACATATTAGCTATATACATACACACACACAGCTATATCTTTCTTTATTTTCATAAATTATATATCTATATCTATAACACCCAGTCTAATGTCAATTTTTTATTTGTCAACTACCTATATATATATATATATATATATATATATATATATATATAATTTATGAAAATAAAGGTATAGATGTGTGTGCGTATATGCATATATGTGTATACACACACACACACATATAAATATATATATCTCCTCATTTCATAACTTCATAAACTCTTTTCACTTTTCTCTTTTTACACTTACCTTAAAATGTTAAACTTGTTATTTGAACTTATTCTGACTTTAACTTGTTATTAATATTGATGACTTTTTTAACAGTACACCAAGAAAAATTGGGACAATATATAATATAGGTCAGGCCAATGAATCAATAATCAAAGGTAATTGTTGTATTTGGACGTTATAACCAGCATATAACCGTAGTTTTAATCAACCTTACTTAACTGAATAATTAAAATGTTGTTTTCAGTTTCTATTAAAAAATTAAAGTAGGCTTAATTTGTAAAATAACAGTTTTATTCCACATTTAATTTCATATAAACATCAGTATTATACATGTAATGA
Source organism: Enteromius mattozi (assembly GCA_032359235.1). Lineage (NCBI taxonomy): Eukaryota > Metazoa > Chordata > Actinopteri > Cypriniformes > Cyprinidae > Enteromius > Enteromius mattozi. Next base: position 22,845,872 of record JAUMHE010000042.1, read on the forward strand.
ATCACCTATCGTTTAAAAATCAGTTTTTATTGCATTTTCTTCTGTATGCGCCGCAGTGAATCCAAACTTTAAACTTGACATATAAGTGAGAAAACGATGTGTAAAGTCTTGTTTGATTTGATGCATTACATTAATTTTAATAAACTTATCCGCTAGACGGGATAAACATCTGCAGGGCCGATTACAAACTCGTGATATAAATAGTAACATCGCTAAATATCGCCGTGATGTATCTGCACTGCAACACTTCAATGAGTGAGTGATTCTCTTCGAGTGGGCTTAGAAAAGCTGCAAATATCTACATATAAACACACAATTATCGATTTGCTCGTAAGCGTTCCCGAAATGACTATTTTCTCGTAATGTGGTTTTATATCTCCGTCATGGTCTATTTCTTTCTTCCACCACAGATGACTGTATCTCATCCTCTCTATTACTGTAGGCGCCATGTTTGCACGGAGTCTCTGTTCAAACCCATTGCTTATATATGTTCATATCTATTCGCCGTTTTACTCGAAATGCTAGACACCCGCTCGCGCAATTAACGCACGCTTCTACTGCATGACCTACGTCACGACGGCGAAAAACACAAGCCGCCTTGACTTTCGCTCACTTATTAAAAACGTCGTCTCTGTCTCTTTAAATACAATAAAAAGCCTGCCCATAATCGCCTATCAATCAATCTAAGGGACGTCGGGCTATCCCTCCCCACCAGAGCCGCCGCCATTCGCACTTCTACAAAAGATCATAAAAAAAGAGCTGGGCCTTGACTGTGAGGCGAGCCAGAAAATCTCCCCCGAAACCGCCGTCCAAACATCCGATTTCAGCCCAAAACCATCCAGACCGCGCGCCTCCCACGAGCGCATTTTTACCGCGCGGCCCGGATCGCTTGATTGATAGGGAGTCGGAAAAGAAGATTTTGAGTGACAGCTTACCTTAGTGCCAATCTTCGTCACAATGACAAGCGGCTGCAGCAATCGGGACCCGCTGCTCTTCCATGTCGTCACAGCGTAACGGCACGCAGGCAACTTTGCTCATGAATATTTATAAGGTGGGAGGAGACATTACGGTATAGCGAAAGAGCGCTCGCCCCCTGAGACTTGTGTCTATGGGGGCAATGTTGCATGCATTTTATTAAAAAAAAAGAGATTTTGCACGGTGCCCGGTGGTTTAAAGTGGTCATTTAGAGCGTTAAATTAAAGAAAATAAACAAAGCACAGTGTGAAAATGTTAATGTTCTAACTACTTTATTTATTTTTGCTTTTCCTTACTTGTTTTTTTTTTTCTGTAACCGCAAATAATTTAGCTATTTATAAAATGACGTAACTCGAACATTAGTATCATAAATGGCATGCTTCTGGGAGGTTTTCATGTTGTGCGGCTTTCATCCAGTTCAGGCTCTGAAAACAACAACAACAAAAAAAAGTTCATAATCATGCTAAATGTGCAACAAAAAAATGGGTGATTCAAACAGAGCAAAGGCAAAAATATATACCCACCAGAGAACTTAAATTCTGGGAACACGGTTAAGTCTCCACTCCCATAGAGTCTCTGGAGTTTGTTTAGTTCTTCACTAAAAGCTTTCTCATATTCTGGTCCAGCATCTACAGGGCCACCAGAGGCTCTATGGACAATATAAAATACGTGAGAAGTTTGATATATATTAGAATGCATGGGATGTTGTAATGCTATTTGATTTATGTAGTATATACTGTCTCTTTGTGGAGTACTCCCTTATCTTGTCGAGAAAGAGTTTCTGTATTGGATCCAGTTGTGCTGCGGATGTGAGAGAAATCCCTGTTAGTTGTGACACAAATATGCAGTAATTCTAAAATATCAATATTAGCCAGAATGCTTTTATTATAAGAGTTTCGATGCTAAAATTCAGAATTTAGAATTCTCCCTATGTTTAAATGCAAATATTTATAGGCATGCCTTCAAATTAATTATAACTTATCAAAATAAAAGTATTTTCATTATGATCATAAAAGGATGTCAAGAGACGGATATCAGTCCACCCTCTGGTGGTCAGGATCAGAATAGCTCAAAAGAAACTCACAAAAGCGTGCTGATCCAACACAGGCATCAGTGGGAGCAAATATTTGTGTTATGGGAAAATGTTTACAGAAGCCGTACACATACACAAACTTTCACTTCGTTGTTACAGCAGGTCAGTTCTTGACTTCAGATTAGAGACTGAAATCCCTTGCGCACGTTTGTGTAGCACGGGATGACTTTTTGTTTATTTTAGGGGGGAAGAAATCTTTAAATGCTGCTAAAGCTACCATCCCGGATGTTAGAATAGACAACTGAGCAAAAACAGAATGCAGAGGAGCTCTAGTTCTAACCTATGTAATGAACTTATGCATTTTCTGCAAAAATAAATACATTTTAAAAAAAAATAGACCAGCAAACATGACAAGAAACAACCATAAACAAAAATGAAAGATGCAGAACTACATAAACTTGAATGCGAGAAAATGCATTGCATAAATTTGTGAATTTTATCTTTAAGATAATATAACATTTGCAATATCTTGGAGTAATTTCCCTACATATAACCATGCATAAACAACCATATATTCCTAATTTTGTAAGATTTCTGTAGGTATTGAATGCAATAAGCGTGACACGTACCACCAGTTAACTCTTTGGCTGCCTCTGTCTGATCCTCTTCCTCTAAAACCTCAGTTTGCTCTAGAATTGGATCCTTTAGACTGATAGATCTTTGTGCATCAGCGGACATGTCTGACATAGCATCTACAGCTTTACTCAGAAAGGCAGATGTGGTCTCAACAACAGGAAGATGCTCAGTTGACTGAGGTGAAGAGATGATGTGACGAACTTCTCGAAGGGTTGGATCTTCACCCGAGGCAACAGCCACAGCTTCAGCACTGGAAATATCTAGTATGGAGTTAGCTGTGCCATCTGTAGAAGACCCAAGTGCCTGTGTGACGATATCCTGGCCAGAAGATGGTTTGCCTGCTTTGACATTTGAAGACCAAGCGGGAGCTAGAACGGACTGAGGCTGTGAGGAGTCTTGCGATTGTGCAATGTTTACCAAAGTTGATGCATTGGTCACTGCAACCACTTGTGAATCATCAAAAGTCTCCTGTAGATGACCTTTCTCACACACAGATGAAATTTCAGGAGTTGCCATCACTTTGGAAGTCACCATAACATCAGGCACGTAAACTGTCCCATCACTAGATTCTCCTGCATGTTTTTCAAAGGCGGAAGCAACATCCTCAAAAGACGAAATGACTTCTGAGGGGTTTGTTGAAGACGGCTCAGAAACTCGACTGATATTTGTAATCATCTCTTCTTGAGCTGAAGCAGCAGTAATTGTGGGTGATTCTGCTGACTCAACAGCTTGGGATGCTGCGTATTTTGTATTCAACATTTCAGCGCGTGCCTTATTATGCAGACCTGCTGTATAACTATCCACAGGATCTTCTGTTGGAAGGGTGCTGGAAGAAGTTTGAACTTTTGCATTTGATATAATAATCTCTTCGGCATCACTCTGGTCCTTCGGTTTATTTGGTGTGGGTTTGGTTGGACCAGTAGAAGATTTCAGTGCAGAAGCAGTGATCACTGATCGTTTCTTCTCTTTGGTCTCCTTGGCCTTTTGTTGCAGTAATTTGGCAATATCGATTATAGTTTTTGGTTTCGCTTTCTCTAGGGTAAAGACAACATTACATTAATGCATATAACAAAAGCAAGAAGCAAAACCACTCGAACAACTGAGGAGTAATGCAGAAAAAGCCCTTATAAAACCTTGTAAAACCAAGTCGGCATTTAAAAAAAAACAAAGTTACCAAGGTTTCACAAAGAACCTTTCACTGGAATGGAAAAGTTCTATGGATGTTAAAGGTTCTACATGGAATCGTAGATGATGCCAATAAAGAACCTTCATTTTAAAGAGGTGCCTCAATATTCCTAAAATAAGATGCCACACAACAAAAAGTCAATCAAGCGCAATACAATTCATAACTTACTTATACTTGTATATCTGACAGGCTTCTTGACATTATTGGTGCAGAGCGGTGTCAATGGAGGAACGTTCATTTGAATCCAACTATCCAACCAAAGGAACTGAATTAAAGATACACAAAGTCAGCTTCTGCAAGCAACACTTCCCTGCCATTTACATTACTCAACATCTGAATGAAGACATTTGGACAAAGCTGTACATATTCTTGTAATAAGAGGGCCAGTTCAAGAGGTTTTCACCATTTCCATGAATGAGACTTTTTGCCATTTTTTTATTTGATTTTTTTTAAATAAATTACTAATTTGCTTTTGCCCCCTATCATGTGGTGCACAGACAAACAAACAACTCAATCAATTCTTTTGTAAAACTGCAGGCTACATTGAGTTCTACATTGGATGATGACAACTGCAATTCAGCACAGACCTATTTATAGCAGTCCAGACCACTAACGTGAGAGGGACGGCTCATGCTGTAATTTTTCATGCTAGGTTATTTTAGACAATGGTTTATGAAAACCGTTTAATTCTTCGTGCCAGTCCTTATTTTCAAACAAGCTCTGGGCGAGCAAGTCCAGGAAAGCGCGTGCTCCCAATAGAATATTATTGAATTAGCTTTCAGCTTGAGTGACGGTCGAGAGCATGTACCTTCAAAACCCTCAATCGACGAATTCTCTGGAAGGACGTGATCGCAAACATCCCAAAGAGGTCGATGGCTTTATGGTGGAAGAGTAAACACAGTTAGGCTACTTAAGGAGGACAGGGAACGTGCAGAACAACAAAATACTCGAGTTTACTCTCACCAACGACGAGATGCTACACAATATATAAGGCCAGAGTGTTTTACCCTTTTAGTGTTGCTCTCTATTTCGACTCGTCGACCGTGTGTTTACTTGTCCATCGCAAAGCAGGACATTCCGTTCACTGGTCGTTAAAATGGGAGGCTCTCATTATTTAGACGATAAAAGCAGGATGACTGTACAATAAGGACAAATACACACACAAGGATAATTGGTTTTCTTAAAAAGTGTTCCGTGAAGCTTAAAGACGTTGCGTAATCGCACTGACACGCCTCCTGAGAAACATGTAGCATGTCGTTTAACCTATTCTTAGCTCTCACTATAAAAACAAAACAGCTATTAGAAAAAGGTTAAGTTGAGTTAACTGCATGCATCGAACAAATAAAAGCAAATCTTGGTCCAATTGAGTTTTATTTGCAACATTAAGACAACACACTGCTTCTACATTGATAACAATAGGCTGTCATCAACATATTTACTTCTCAGTTTGTAATATATTATACTCCATTCAAAGTTTTAAACATAGACACATATATTACTGTTCAATCAATGGGGCTTTGCTCATTAAAAAATAACGAAGGTATGGGCAGATCTTCTGGTCTGAAATGTACAGTGTGCGTGATAAGAGAAGAGGGAAGGAGAGGAAGAGAGGACAAAAGAGCGGAGAAAAGAAAAGACGTGTGACCACGACCCCTTGCATTGTCTGGAATATTCTTTGAGATGAGGTTTGGGGAAAGTGACCCAGCAGAAAGCATTCAAAGCACTAAGAATCACTCTTTCTCTTATATACGCACACACACACACATAGAAAAACCAAGTGGAATAACTTGCTGGCCCCACAATAGCTGTTTTCCTTGATCACTCTGGCATCTCACTAGCACAGCAGTGGAATATTAATGTGTGTATTGCATCTAAGACAGGAAAACACACAAATTTAACAAAACTGATCCCCCGCTACAGTCCAAAAGAAAACGGCACCTTTCTCAGGCTCAGTAGTGCGATAACTGAGGGCAAATTAATAAGACAGACACAAACAACACGTTTCATCATCCATGTAAAAACAGTGGGCTTTTTCTATGACGTATCTGAAGAACTGAAGACATTTGCAGCAGATATGGGTGAAGATTGCTCACTGGTGCATTGTTTCAACATCATTTCTACTTGCCACTACAAACCATCTCGCTAATTTTCTGCAAATAAACAACAAAAAAGCAAATAAGAACTCTGACATCTCTTATTTGTACAAATATGACATAACTACAGTGTTGATCGCTAATGCCTAACAACAGCACAAGAATAAAAAAACAACATACATAAATCAAAAACAAACTGAACTTATTAGTAATGCAGTATCAAACTTAAATATAGCACTGTATATTAAATAGTTTACTTTGTGATGTACCACAACAAAACTAAGAACATCAGGGAACTGAAGAACAGCCATTTTTTGGGACCTTTGGGACTAATATGATTTTTTTTTTAATTAATTGTTTTATTTTTCTGCTTGGAAATGCTTCTGATCACCTTTGAAAAGCTGCTATGAGATTTCAGTTGGCCTCTGAGATGTGTCCCATTCTCAATAACATAAAAATAAATAAAAGCCACACAACAAAAGATGCTGAAAAACAAATATAACAATTTCCCTCCCTTAATTCATGTCGTTAATATATTAAAAGAGTCTTTCCATGGAGCATTGGACTTGCTGAAAATATCCCAGAAATTTAATGAACCCTCAAAAAAAAAAAAAACCCATCTCGACTACATTCAGTCATTGAACCAAATATCTTTCAGTAAAAACAGAAAACAAATGAGTCGGTTGACACTAGAGAGGTTTGCCAGCAAATCCTGGTTTTAGTTTTTCACGTTAATGACTGAAATTATGGAATAAAATGTTGAACAGCCAGTAAAACTATCAGGGTGAATCTCACAAAAACATGTCCAGGTCACACCAAAATACCAGTATTTTGCATTTAAATATGACCTATTTCAGGACCATTATATTTTATGATTCTCATTACCGTAATAGAGTCATTTTTTATTACAACGATTTTTTAAAAGTAAAATTAAAAGCAGTACAACAAATATTACCAACATGTATAAATACGTTACAATTTAAATAATATATCAGCATTTTCTTCGCATTACAGTTATGAATATTATACATACTTTTTGAATTATGCAAATAAGGTTTCATGAGATTCACCCATAATGAGGGATTTCACTGGAATGGCACATCATTTGGAACGTGGCATCATTCTAGAATGATTCTGTGTATTCTAGAACGAAAACTTACAAGAACATTGTTTCCAATGGCACTACTGTTCCCGGGTCATTAGAGCGTTAAATACAACTACTGTATGCTTGACTCTTTAAGACTTACACAGCATCCTGAGACATCCTTCACATCATTAGAGAACAGAAAGGTTCTACAGTACATCCTTCATTTTCACTCACACACTTGACTTGTCTTCAAAAGGTGTCGAGGACAATAAAAGTCCAATGGGGATCACTGATTAAGACTGTTACAGCATTTTGTAGACTCACAAACGCTTGTGCAAATACACACATTCACACTCTGGGATTCATGATGCTGGGTGGAGTGGGACTGTCACATTAGGCTGGTGGGGTTTCACCATGGAGGAGTAGCGGGTGTGGATTCTCGGTGGGGTCAGGTCAAACAACGTGGGTCAGGGTTCGTCAAAGAGCTGAAGGTCCAGTCGCACCACAATCTCTCCCGTAGGGACTTCGTGTAAAAGCAGACGCTTGGTGATGGGTCCCTTAGAGCCCTGGTCCTTCTTGATGTCGGCCAGCCGAATCTCTGTCCTGCCCAAGAAATCTACAGAGACGAAGAGTAATAATACAAACCTTTCAACAATTTGTACGATTTTTAAAAACGTTTTTGAAAAAAGTCTCTTATGCTCAACAAGGCTGCATTTATTTGATCAAAAATACAGCATAAACAGTAATATTCTGAAATATTTGTACAATTTAAAACAAGTTTCCTATTATAATCAGTATGAAAATGTAATTTATTCCTGTAATGGCAAAACTGAATGTTCAGCAGCCATTATTTGAAAAATACAAGAAGTATTTTTGCTATTTATAACAACGGTTTTCTATTTTGATATACTTTAAAACCTAATTTATTCCTGTTATGCAATAGAAATCTTTTTTCCAACAGTATACACCACTGTCTAGGTTCAGTTTTTTTTCTTCATTTTTTGGAAGAAATTAATAGTTGTGCACAACAAGGATGTTTTGAGTTGATAAAAATGGATAGTAAAGACTTTAATTGTAAGAAAATATTTATATTTTGAATAAATATTGTTAAATTATTCATCAAAAAAATCCCCAAAAAGTATCACAATTTCCAATAATTAAATAATTAAATTAAATTAAATTAAAACATTAGCAGCACAACTGATTTCAACACTGATAATACATTATAATAAATCAGTATATCAGAATGATTTCTAAAACATCATGTGGCACTGAGTAATGATGCTAAAAACGTTCAGCTTTGAATCACAGAAATAAATAATGTTTTAAAGTCTATTAAAACAGAAAAACATTATTTGGATTATTTTTATCAAATAAATGCAGCCTTGATAAAACTACCTTTTAAAAAAAAAACATAAAAAAACTCTTAAATGTCTGGTGTATATACATTCTGATACATCTGACTATATGTGAGCGCATACACGCAGTACACAAGTAAGAGAGTAAGTGAATGTGTATACTGACCGTCCGGGGAGAACTGATCCCTCTCGAACACAGTGACACACAGCACATCCTGCTCCAGGTCTTTGATGAAGAACTGGCAGTTTGAGTTCCATTTCGGGTTCAGTGTGTCCTGCAGCGTCTTAGTGACGTGACACTGAGAGCCCATGGTCACCTCACAGTACGGGTTGCTCTTCCCTGCACACATAAACACACACAATAGACATTCACCATTTGATCAATAGTACTAACAAGCTTATACCCTCTTAAATTGTATTAAGTGGTATTCATTCCTTACCATTTGAGCGGCAGGGCTTCAGCTCAATGCCTTCAACAATGTTCACCATTAGCCGTCCGATACCAGTGGCCCTCTGAGACCTCACTGCAAACATAACAGAAACACAAAACCAGTGCTTAGCAAACACTCCTAGCTTTATTAAATCAGCGAGGGCTTTGTAAGGAAAGACGTGACACAAACCCAAGTAGGCTTTCTCTCTCTTCTTCTTCTCCGTTTCAATGAAGAGCTCAGATGCGGCTTTGATCTTCTGCACCCAAGCGGTCCTAGAGAAGAACATTGTCAATAACAATAACTGTCAAGATAATTATATCTGAGCATGTGTACTGTAGGTTAATAGGTACAGATCTAAATAATACACAAATAATTACCGCTCGTTGATGCTCTCAGCCCGTATGGTGTAGACTCTGTCGATGTGAGATATGTGGAATATGGGTTCATCTCCAGAAGGATCAGTGGGCAGCTTCACCAGCACCTCATTGAGAAAGATGGGCTGCAGAAGTCGACGAGTCAGGTTAAAGGTCAAGGAATAAGTATTATACTTAAGGTTAAATACTGACTGCAAATACTTAAGATTTGTAAGAATGTCTCACCGTTTTGTACATGCGGTACTGCAGGTGGGATTTCGCACTGAAGACTTTGTCCGTTCCAGACGAGCCCAGAGGTTTGATGATCTGCGTGAGGAGCAGGAAATCGTTAAACAGGAAGCCGTAAAGCTCCTTGTTGCTTTTGGCTTTGTAGAGTTTTCCACTGTGCAGGAACTTCCGAGGGCCCAGACAATTTGTAACCGAGTTGAACACAAGTTGCTGTGAAGAGAGAGAAAACCCTTTAGGTAGCACTTTATTTTAAGGATCAATTCTCACTATAAGCATGCATGTTACTAGCATATCGGCTGTTTATTAGCACTTATAAAGCACAAGGGCATGTTCACACTTGGTGTCACACTTTTATTTTAGTTACAAATAGCAGCTGAGGGGGTCTTTTGTTGCTGTAACAACAGCTGCAAAGGTAGCCTAGTGCTGTGTGCTGCAGAAATCTCGGCTTTTGAAGTTAACAAGGAAAGTAATGTTGGTTCACAATGACGTTTGTGGGAACGAGACATTATACGGGGAAGGAAACTGGTGCTTCCAACGATTTAGTTCAGGAAATGATTTACCACTCGCTTGTCATTGGACAGCTGTCAAAAAGGTGCTTGATGTAGGTTTTTTTTTTTTTTTTTTAATAGAAAAATACACTTTTTTTAACTTGAAAAGTTTTGGAAACATGGTTTTATAATGTAAAACAGATGCTGGGAGCTTCAAAAAAGACTTATTAGTTTATTAGTTGCATATTAGCATGCATATTACTGAAATATTAGCCATTTATTAGTGCTACTTAAGCACATATTAATGCCTTACTCTACATGACCTTATTTTACATCCCTAATCCTACCTAATAACTAAACTTAACAACTACCTTACTAACTACTAACAAGCAGCAAATTAAGAATTTATTGAGGGAAAAGTCATAGGTAATAGTAAACAAGTGTTACCTATTCTAAAGTGTTACCAAGATTTCTATTCAAAATAAATGCTGTTTTTTAAAAAAATGTTCTTTTAAATATTCTATGCATCAAAGAATTCTTAAAAATGCTTCCACAGAAATATAATTTGGCACAAATGTCTTTAACAGTTATGATTTCTGAAGGATCATGTGACACTAATAACGCTAAAAATTCAGCTTTGAATTAAATGAATGAATTACATTAGTATATTTCTATATTCTAATAGAAAATAGTTATTTTACATTGAAATAACATGTCACAATATTACTGTTTTTATTGTGTTTCTGATTAAATAAATGCAGCTTTGGTTAGCATAAGTGACTTACAAACAAAAAAATAGTAGTTTAATGACAACTATTGCACCACTTTCCTACGATAGTTTTTTTTAAATATTGGTGCTAGCCTCTAAAAAGCAAATTAAATAGAATCCAGTAAAAACAAGTTTATTTCACTGAGTGTCTGTGGACTGTGTTTATGCACCAGGTTTGTGTTCGGTACCTCCGACAGCCCCTCACACTGCACATGTGCTTGGATCCACTCCAGCCGGTCTGAGTTTTCTTTCTCTCGCACACCTTCGTTGACCTGCGAGCACAGCTCTTCAGCCTTCTCCAGAGCCAGACGCAGGTGACTGTGGTCCGGGTGGCTTTCTGGAGTGTTCTCTAAAATCTGTGCATGGAAGGAGAAGAAACATGAGACAATAGGTCCAGATACATGAAGGCCGAAGTGCAGATGATGATGAATACATTTCACATAAAGTTTTGTTTTCAGCGTGTCACTGGTTCTTCATACAGTAGTTAGGAAATAGTCGATTATCAGCGTACGTTTTTGATGATGAGGGGGTATCGGGTGACTCTCTGCATGGGTTTGAGCAGGAAGCTGGACAAGGGCATTCCTTTACAGCGAGGGTCCATCGCCAACCGCTGTAAACATGCAAACATATATAAAGATTATAAAAACACATAAAATATCAACTACGCAAGTCACTTCAAGTCAATATCTATAGCCCTTTATAATATGCAAATTATACAATACAGATTGTGCTTCACATAGATAAAATACACCAAATAAATAATGGAAATTCAGCTATTGATACATCTGTTATTCAACCCGAAATTGCTCAACACACTAACATCATGCCATTTTTTAATATTAAATTATAAAAATGTTGTTGAAACGAATTAAAATGTTTTGTCATTACAATTAAAATCTGCAAACATCATCACAAAAAACAGAAACTGGACATTTTAATAAAAAAACGTAAGCATTAAGCCACAGCCTCACCTTGACAAACTCTTTGAATTCAGGCACCTCATCTGTTTTCTGCTGAATGAGGGTGGCGCCGTTGAGCTGGCAGCTGCAGAAGCGGATGTACGGCTGCATGTGAGGAAGCTGAGCTGTCAGGATGTCACCAATCATCTTCACCGGCATGCGCTCGCCTGACATCTTCTTCCTCACCCGCAACGCCCTGGAGACAGTCAAGAGAGGCATTCTGGGTAGGCCACGTAAAGCTCATTATATGAAATTACTTCTGATCTATTCTTATACTTAACATCTGTTTCAGAAAGCTGTGAAGTGTGAATATTTAATTAAATGACCTGACATATTGCATTACTTTAATGGACGCTGATGCACTACATTCTCATTAACAGCTTTATGCTATGATAGAAACTGCTCTAAACACAAATGTAACTGATGATGGAGTCAGGATTTCCTGTGTGTTAATCAGTAGGTGGCATACTTGAGCAGTTTAATGTTGCACATGATCAGCTCTTTCCAGTTGACAAAGATCATGGCCACCTCCTTCTCAGTCAACAATTCTGACTCCAGCAAAGGCTTCTGGAACGTCTGAAAGCAAACCATAAATATTGGTTATAATATATATGTATATATATTTAATATTTGCTATTGCAGATATTACTCATTGGGTAAATGTCAAGAAATGCAAAATTTATTATAAATTATATAGATACATGAAACAATGTCTAATGTATTTTATTACACCCTAAAATTATACTTATACACACACACACACATATAGTATATATATATAACAAAATCCAGATTATATTAAAAGCGTCTGCTCAACAACAGCCCTGACTACTATTGATCTTGTGCCACTCTATAGGCCTGATTAAACCATAATATCTTATGAGTTTTACCTCGGTGACTAGCTGCAGGTCATTTACATAGTTCTCCTCTGTAACAATAAGTTCATGTATGTAACCCTGCCTCTTCCGTTCCACTGGGGTCAGCATGTCGAGCAGGTGGAGGTCAGCACACCCTGTGAAATGCACAGACGTCATGCAGTCACATCTCATGCTGAGATTAATACATTACTAGAAGATTAATCAATAATTAGTACATTAATTCAGTTGTAATTTAAGCAGACAAAATCTTGGTAGGAATACTACTATGGAAATTAAAGCTGAATTAATGCATTTCTCTTTGATTAAGTAAGGAACAATGTAAGTTTATTGCAAAACAAAGCGTGTTACACTTGTCAAATAAATAACTGGACATGCAACATTGATTCGAGTTGAACTTACTTTATTATGGAAGAAGAAAGAGATGACCGAGTGATACGAGGCGTAACTAGCAGTTATTGTAGGAACACGCTCAACAACACAAAAATATTTGCCCGCAGAATGCTGCGATTGCCCAATCAGAATAAATCATTCCAGACAGCTGTGTAACTGGATGTTCATTAACTTCTATAGAATATGCATGCAGGCATATTACTCAAGCAATGCTGATTTTATGCCATACGAGTCATGAATGAATTATTATTGTGCGTTCAAAAACATTATGCATGTGATATTGACACAATCGCTTCATCTGGTAGCAGATTGAGAATAAATAAATAAATAAAGCCAGTCTGCAGTTGCCATGAAGTTCTTTAATGGTTACACATTTTTTATAAAGGTGGTATGACACTTTGTTTAAAGCTAGGAATTGTTGTATACTGTTGAGCTTTTAACTGTACATTCATTTTATTTGGATAAAATGCTTTAATAGTCAAGTACAACGTTTAATGTTTTGGACATTTGGGTGAGATATTCAGAACAAATGCATTTTATTACAGAGTACTGAATGGGAAGGAAGCAGTTGTGCTTCTGGATTGTGAGGATGGGTGTATGTTCACTTAAAATAAAAACAAAACCAAAAACTTTGCAATAGACTGATCACGGACAGTCCATCCAGCCAATAATAAAAGCAGCAACCTCAAATACTTTTACACTGTGGAACCAATAAAGAACCACACAGACATAATTTCATGTCTTGTTTCTCAGCATTAAAATTACAACACTGTTATGAGGCAGATTAAAAGAAAAAGAAAAAAATCAGTTCATGTGTTGCCAGTACAATATTGTAGGAGTACAAATTAATGCCATGCTTTGTTTGCTTTCTAACAAGCAGAAAAAAACAAAAAACAAAACATACACTGGATGATCTAAAGGCCCTAAAAATCTGTCTCTTGTTTTTATATTTAAAAGAAAATTCCAGTCTTTCATGTTTCACTTGTAAACGTCTATTTATTCATAAGCATTTGTGATTAAAAGGTTATTAAGCTTATAATCAGTACATTAATGCTGTTTAGGGTTCATTCAAAGCATGACAACTCAATTTCATAAAATTTGGACTTTCTAAAATGTTCCTATTCACTACTTGTACTTTCATATTTTCATTTTCCAGTAAAGGACGGTGTACATACTGCAGTGGATTTTTTTCTCTCTTAACACTATGCATAACAACTTTCGATCATTATAAAAATAGTGAGCTGTTATATCAAGAACACCTCGAAATCTAGTGTCCTCAAAAATCAACATCAACATTTCAAAAATAATTGCAAATTCAATCAACATGACAGAATGATGACAGCAAACGATTGAAAATACAAAACAAAAAAAAGCATTCATCCATCTATACGGGAAATACAATTGTACAAGAACCCTCTGAAAATCCAACCCTGTAAGGAAACCCTTCACGAGTACGTCACTTCCAGCAACATTTTATACATGTAAGCACTATTGTCTATCACTGTACCATTATCCTTAAGTGGCAGTTGTGCAGTTTTTTGTGTTTTTTTGGTTTTGCAACACCAATTCTCATCCCCATCACACAAACACAATGAAACAAACCATCGAAATCAAACAAAACAACAAAAACCAAACAAGAGACTAGCAAGCACACAAACACAAATCAATTCATCCACTGTTTTGGTATGAACATGTAACAAACAATGACACAGAGAGGCATGTGACTGGACCGGATGAACTGAGACGCCCATCCTGTCCGTCAAATTGACTGACAGCACCTGTATTTACTGGAAGGGGTGAAGGGGAGGGTGTTGTTCTGAATGACACACAATAGTATTCTACATGAAGTCCACATATCCGACCACTTGGGGACTCTTGACATGGTGTTTACTCGTTTTCAAGGTGACTTGAGACACACTTTGGCATCCGAAAGGTATGACATCTTGATATCTCAATTGGTCGGATATGCTGTACACATCGCTATTCCACAATATTAGAGCCTTGATGAGTTTGCAATGACACTAGTAAGCACGTCAGTTATGACACATGTTTGAAACTGCACCCCATTACGTCATGACTCATGAATAGTGGGTCATTCTGTGGTGCTATGGTCCAATGAGAAACCCGTGGGGCGGGGCTTGGAGGAGCGAAAGCGTGCATTAGTCGGATGAAGCGGTGGAACTTAACACTGAATGGAATTTTGATTGGTTGCATCATAACAGCTATTTATTTATTAATTTTTTTTACCTACAGGCTTTGGGGCGAGATCACAGAAAGCCACAAAAGGACCCACTATCCAGAACTTTTTTTTTTTTGATTAGTGTACAAATTCAGTGTGAATGATTAATTTCATGAATTTGTCAAAGGAAAAAAGGAAAGAGATCCTTCAAATATTAGGCATTCTTGTTTATTTAATTGCTTTAATGCGGAGGAGGCTGGCTGGCAATTTTGCCCAAGAGTCTATGGTTCTGAATATTGAGGTTAACGACTGCTCTCTGTCGTATTCGTCTCTTCTGGCCACAAAGCCAGCTGGGGGGGGGGGGCAGTCACATGATCAATGTTCCATCTCCCATCATCCCGCTGGGCACGGTTTAAGGGATAGTGGGTCGCTTTGAGGACTTTCAAGGCTGAGTGGGATATGGGCAACATAAGAGTCCTAGAAAGAGGAAAACACAGCACATAAGCCAAAAAAAAGGAAAAGAAAATCTAAATAAAAAGGAAAGAAAAGAAAAACCACAATGTGCAAAAATCTTTACATGCTAGGAGGACTAAATGAACTCTGCAAGACACTTTTCACAGGACGCCACAATGACAAGGACACCGGCATGCAGGCAGAGAGAAAGAGAGATGAGAGTCTACTTAATGCTCTACAACATGAGGTGAGAGGTTGACTGAAAACAGGAAGAGGAGGGGCTTCGGTGTGGACACTGGACGCTCTATAATTCACCACATTGTGAGGACATGACAAACTAATTTTGAGAAGGTCCTCAAAGATTTGAAAGATACGACTGTGTTAGCACAGTCCATTTAACTGGATGTTATTGGTGATGCTTCAAGCCAATTGTCTCAAAAGGGATTTCAGGATGTATTTGTTATCTCTAATTTCGTCGAGCAGGATAGAGAGAGGTTCAGTGTGAGTGCGTGTATAAGGAAAACATTCTGGACTCACATTGTTGGCTGGGGTCTGTGTCGGTGGTCAGCTTAACGTAGTTTGATGGAAAAAGGCCAATGGAACCGTTCAGCTCTCCCTTCCACCAATCAGGATCCTCTCTGCTCAAAACATTGATGATTTGGCCCTTCCCAAAAGGCAGCTCATCATCGTTCTGAGCCGTGTAATCATACATGCCAATCACCTGGCACACTATGGAGGGCAAACACAAACGCACATGTAAAATGTGTTTTTCTACAACCGAGTTCAACGGAGTCTCTATTTTAAAATTTATTCTTGAATAATTTAATATAATGTAATACAATTAGTGCTGTAAAAAACGGTTAACCGCATCCAAAATAAGTTTTAGTTTGCATAATATATGTGTTCTGTGTATATTTAGTATATATAAATACACACACATACAGCATATATTTTGAAAATATTTATTATGTAGTTACATGTCTATGATTATATTCATATAATGTATTTTATAAATAAATATATTTAATATGCAAACATAAAATTTTTCTGAAATATACACTTGCATTTGTGTTTATTTATATATACACATTTATTATAATAAAAATACACAGAACACACATATATTATGTAAACAAAGACGTATTTTGGACATAATTAATCGTTTGGCAGCACTAAATATAACATAACATGATATAATATTACGTAATATAATATATGATATAATGCAACATAATATAATATAATTTATGATATAATGTAACAATTTAATATAATGCAATATATAATATAATAGAGTAGAACAGAATAGAATAGAGTAATTCCTGATTACTGGAGTATTTGCTTAGCTATTTGGTGGAGCGCATTTATTTATCAAGCATGAGGACATGCAAATACTATGAAAAACAGAGCTGATGATGGTGTGTAGGCAGCATTATACAAGTAACCTAGCCTGTACTAAATGACAAGTGGCAACATGCTTGACATACTTAAATGCTTAAAAATGTTAATTACAAAAAGACAATTTAATTTACTAAATTTACAAAAAGACAACATTTCATCTATGCCATGAGAAACCAGTTTTTTGAACAAAGTTACATGTACCTGCATTGGGTGTTGGCAGCTTGGGTGGGTTGGGCTCTGTGGGTGTGGTTTTACTAGTGCTGGGGCTCAATAATTTGACATAATTAGCGGGAAACCAGCCAATCTGACGCTTCTTTCCTCTTGCCTGGAGAAAGCAACATCAGTGAGCCATTAAAACGAATCTGAAGTAAAAAATTTAGCATACAATCTAATTCATGAGGAACAGCAACATCTCACTGGTATCACCGTATGATATTTCACAAGCACTGATGTCATGAATTAAGCAAATCTGAGCACAAATAAGCAGATCTGTAACATTATAGATCATAAGGTTTTGCTTGTATAACTATGGATTCTATTTAATGTTTGTGTTATTGTGGTAGAAAGTGTGGGTGTATTTAATAGTATCTGTGTTATTCAGACCTGAAGTTCTCCTTCCCACCATCCTCCTGGGTTTTTCTTGCGAATGAGAATGAGCTGGCCTGGTGCTAAAGTGAGCTGCTCTGCCCCGGTGGCCGTGTAAGGAGCGATAACCTGGGCAATCTCTGAAGGCAGAAGAAAAACACAGGTAAAAGGAGAAAAAACTAGAGTAGAGAACCACTGTCCAATAAAACACTGTTATGATGTGATTTTGAAATTTACAAAACTGTGGCTTAAAGCTGTTTTTTCCAGCTTTAACTCTCTCAAACATCAACTAAGCCAACATAAAAGTTATATGGTACAGGACATGAGGACATTAGCACGCACCTGGTTTCTTCCCTAAACTTCCTGTTTTTCCAGCAGATCCCAAACCCTAGAAAAAACGTAGAATGTCAGCGTTATGATTTTTCAAACTGAAAAT
>JAUMHE010000042.1:22870775-22883290 GCA_032359235.1 Enteromius mattozi
GGTACCAACAAACCCAGATTGGAGTGGTTTGGTTTTGTCAACTCAAAACTAATCCTGTAACCCTGAGTTTGTTTAGCCACCATCATGGTACAGGCCCCTGATGTGACATCAGCAGTTGTCACATGGACAACAAAAACAACAATGTTTATTCAACAATTTCTTCTCTTCCATGTAGCTTCATATAATTGAGAGTGAACCACTGATGTCTCGTTGACTACTGTATCAATGTCCTTTATAGTTTTTGGGATTCGAACATTTCAATTGCGTTACTGTCTATGCAGGGTCAGAGAGCTCTCGGACTACATCAAAAATATCTTAATTTGCATTACGAAGAAGAACATAGGTCTTATGGGTTTGGAATGACATGAGGGTTAAAAATTAATGACAAATGTTACATTTTTGGGTGAAACTTTAACTGACGCATGTCTTGGGGGGGAAAAAAGCAGCACGATCAACCTTGCACATAATTACGATGATCTGCTTCAGATTAGTGCACAAAAATGCTTTACGTGAAGGTTTAGAACAGCTACAGCGCTGCCTTTGATGGGCTTCTCAAAGGGAGCTGGAGGAGGTGCAGTGAGACACACGAGCAGGGGACGTGGTGTAGGGTGAAATCAAAGGTCAGGGGGGAGAGGGAGGGATGACCTGGAAGTAGAAGTGTATATGCTTCAAACAGGCCAGCAGTGCTGCGAGACAGTCCAACAGCACCTCGTCCACAGAGCTCCCTGACTGCAAGAGACACAGAGCCACCCATTTGGTGACGGGTCAAAGGTCACACCACCATCATTGTTACTATCATCATCATCATCTTGTTTAGACTCTGTTCTGATGTGTACTCAGCTCTACACAATGCAGAGCCTCTTAAATTTACTTATCTTAAGCATAGGGAGAGAAACAAACGGACCAGACACAACATCTGAACCAAAGCAGAGCAGTGAAGCCTTTGCTCTGTTAATTAGTGCAAGCTACAGGATTGACAAAAACAATTTCCAAAATTATTACTTCAGGAATATTATTCATCAGGGCTCAACAATAAGGATGGACCCATGTCACAGGGTCAATATCACAGACTTAAGTTCTGTAGTCATCATAACAACTAACTCACATCTTGTTTTCCAGTCCCTCTAGGATTCCACCCCACTGATTGAAATTTTGTCATTTCCAAAATTTTTATTATACTTTATATCAGGGATACACAATAGTCATTGTGCGATATGTAATGCACATGTTGCAAGTAAAGCCGGTTCTTAATCAGCAGTAAATGCGATCAGGTGTGTGATTTCACAATGAGCAGCATTTACTACACAGAGCCGTTGTTCACTGACGAGCTGCGCAAATCCATGTTCGTTATCAGCGTGGTTTTGTGCAGCTCATTTACAGAACTGGGTTTACTGACAAGATGTGCATTACATATCGGCCAATGATTATCATGCATCCCTAATTTATATATTCATTTATGATTTAATTCCATGTCAGCAACAGTGGCTATTTTTATGGCAAGATGAAACATTTAAGCTTCACAATTCTAGCATTTTCCACACGTTTTTAGACGTGACATTTGGGCATTTTGACACAGCTTCGTGTGTATTTGCATGTGATAGACTTCTGGGTGCATGCTTTGAGTATGTGTCAGTTAGTGCACAAGTACTGCATTGAGTTATATTTAGAATATATTGCAGAATCACTAAAAAAAGAAGGAAACGATTTTTCAATGGATCAGTGGCCAAGCAATCAACACAAAACATGTATTTATAAATACATTTATGCCATATATTTTAAAAAACAATCTTTCCAAATCAACATTATTTTATTTAATTAATTATTATTTACTAATTATTATTATTAGACATTTTGTAATATTTCAATTTTGGTAATTCTTAAAAACGTGACAACAGCAAGAAAATATCTGAGCAGATAAAAAAATATTCTTATTGTAGAGCCCTGTTGATGCCTTAGTAAAGGGAAGTAGTCAAGACAAGACATATCTGGAAGTGTGCTACTCCAAGTGCCTTCATACAGGGACACAGAGAGCACAGTGCTGTGAGTAGAGGGTAATAGTTTGGTGGTAGTTTTCTGGGGGTAACAGCATTATCAGGTTGTCTACCTGTCGCCCCCTCTGCTCTTCAATAAGTAGCTCCGACTGCAGGTTCTCCATCCTAGCAGCATGGGTCTGATAGAACAGCCCCAAGGACTGTACCACCACGAAGGGTAATGCGGGGTGAAGCACGGTCAAGTCAGAACAAAGTGGGCCAGCCAAGCCGTATAAACATGGTGGAGGGAAGGGTTGAGAGGGAGTCAGCCCGGGATGAACGGAGGATGAGGAGAATGAAGGGCAGGGTGACAGAGTGAGCAGCAGGCAGATACAGTGAGAGAGGAACAAGAGATTGTGTGATGCTGTGAAAATGCTTCTACTTTATCAGACACTTGCTTTCTCTTATTCTGAAGGTACATTAAGACAAAATTAAGAGTGTTCTCAATGAGGTCTCAAAATGCACTCTCTCTTCCTTCCTCTTTCATTCACACAAACACAGAGGGTCCAAAATTAACATTTTGCCCCAACTGTCAATGGTGAATGACTTGAGCAAATTTATTGGCCACAAAACAACTATATATGATAAAATTAATACATTTCAGTATGAAGTTATTTGAATCACTGGCATCACAATTACAGAACATTTATTTCTATAAAATATAGTCGTAGATCTAATAAACTGGAGAGATATTCAATTTTATTTACCAAAATCAATTTTTACTTACATTTTACACAAATGTTAATTTTGCACCCTTCACTCACACAATGCAAAACATAAAAAGTACAAAAATGCCATGTATAACTGAAACAAAATAACACTACTGAAGACTACTGAAAATGATTTGTCTGTGTAAGAGTGTGCATGGGTCTTTCAGGGTTTTGGTACCTTCAGTTGTGTGTTGAAGGCGTCTATCTCCAACAGTTTGGAGCGCGTCTCCTTCTCCACAGCGTCCAACTGTTCTCTCAGCTGCTGTTTGGTGGATTCCTTCATTTCAATGGCCCTCTGAAGACTGGACAGAGAGTCTCCTACACAGCAGAAATAATCAGACCACTACTAAAGAGCATTCCTGAGAGATTAACATCCACATGAAGAATTCTGCAGAACAATTTATTTTTAACTCATTCACACCAATATAAACAAAAGGAAGCTTTTATCATCTATATGGTCACTAAAAATGTAACAACAGTTGTAACAACAGCTCGATGAGAAAAAGAAACAGGAATACTGTTCAAATAATGCTTAGTTCCCCAATTTGATTATATAAGTTCTTGACTGTTTTCTTGCCTCTGTGACCTTGTTTTTGTGTTCAGTGAGCTCAACTGTCAACTGTAATTGTTCCTGTGGTACAAGATGTGACCAGTCAAGAACTACTTTTACAGATTACAGTGACAATAGCTCACTGTTTGTTTTAAGTTTTATAATTGTTTTATATAGCTACGCTGAGGGCGAGAACTCTGAACACACCTTAATTTGACTGTTTCCTGAATTAAAACCAGTTTGCAAAACAACTTGTTGGGCCGATCATCAATTCTAATCCCAGCTATTTTACGGTAACTTTGACAAACTTTGAAATAACAATAGCTTGAGACAGAGCCCCTCATGTCACCACCAAACAGATTCATTTGATGAGTTCAAAAAATATGCAAAAAAAACTTGCTACTGGGGTATTAAAAGTCATTAATTGGTGCTCTCCTCGACATGAAAGATATATATAAATCCAAGGCACTCGAATAAAGCGAAAAAAATTAAAAAGCCTTTATTCACATGGCTTTAAAAACACACTTGTGACCTGACGCATTGCGGCTAACTCGCTTTGGGTCAGTGCACAAGCGTGTTTTTAAAGCAATGTGAATAAGACTTTTTAATTTTTGCACTTTATTCGAGGGTTCATTTAATCTTTTCCTAAGTCTGTAAACTCTAACAATATTTAGTTTTTTGAATAAACATATATATATATAAAATTTAAAAAAAACTGACAAAGAAACAAGTACCACATTAAGTACTAATTGCAGTTGTTTACCTCTTTAATTGGATAACCACATGAGATGAGTTGATACCAAATTATACTTAAGTTAGGCTGAATTTGCTGGTGACCATCAAAGTTTAGAGTCTGGAATACACTTTCATTCCAGCCAAATTCCAACATGAATGGTTTGCATCAAAATGTCTAATGTGATAATATCTAACCACAAAACTGGCCTGGATCTTTAAAGCAGTGTTGAGGAAAATGTTCTTACTGTGCAGGCTGTTCTGCTGGACCTGCTTCAGCTGGTCATTCAGACACTGTTTGTCAGGAATCAACCGACTCAACCACTGCTGAGACTCCTGATAGAGACAAGACAAGAGAGAGAAAACATAAAAAATTCTCTGCTTTCAACAGAGAGCAGCTTAAAAAGAATATCTTATTGTGTATAACTGAATATGAACAAGATATGTATAGTCTAAAGCACTTTTCTCTGGTTTAAACTCCCTCTTCTGTTCCACACACACAAAAAACAACACCACCCCAAACAAAAAACATCAATGCTGAAAGAATGCTGAGGATGCCTCTGCAAGACACGGTAAAAGTACACACCTGCAGCTGCTGTTGCAGACTGGTGATCTCAGCAATGCGGAGCTCTCGCGTCTTATTGGTGCTCTCGATCTCATGCCTCTGGGCCGAGAGACGGAAACGAATGTCCTGCAGTTTACCCTCCAACTGTGACTTCTTATCATTCTAGAGAAGAGACAAAAAGAACAACAGATGTCAAACTATTAAGCTCAGCATCAGATTAACTTTGGTTTAATATGCATATGGGACCACTCTAACAGATTGCAATTCTGACAGTGACAGTGCAGAAATTACAAAAGGCAGCTTTAAAATGAGACTGCATGTCTTTTTTAACTACCTAATTAAAGGGATAGTTCACCCAAAAAGGAAAAATATGTGTAGAGGAAAGTACGAACATGCATTATACGAACTGTCAAAGCACAACAATTTTTGTTTTGTTGTGCCTTAACCATTGTATTACCCTTGCGGTCTATGGAGGATCAGAAATACTTTTTTAATTTATATATTTTTTATTTTATTGCACTATTATTTACATACATCTGCAGATTTCAATTACAATACTTATCTTAAGGCTGTATTGTCAAAATGAGTTTTTTTCTAATACACTGAGGCAGAAATCTTTACTTCAATAGCTCAGCCACATGTCACACTCTATACCTATCTAGATTCTGAAGATTTTTACAGAAAGGCTTGTTCATGTATCGGTCACGTGATTTTATTCCTAAAAACATGGTTGTATTTTCTGATTTATGTAGTGATAAAAAGAGACATCCAAAATTTCCCTCTGTTAAAACCTGTAATATTAAACTTCTGTCTGCATTTTCTTAATCCACGGAGGAAGTATGGTCAGATATACCACTCAACATTTCTGTCTTGACTTAAAACATTAAAGTGGATGGAAGTGCATGTACCAGAGCCTCCAGTTCAAACTCCAGCGTTTTCTTGCGTGCTTTGAGCAGGACGATGTTCTCCTGCTCTCGGTTTCTCTGGGTGAGCAGCTCCTGTCTGCGTGTTCTCTCCCATTCTAACTGCCGCTGACGCTCCAGCTCCCGCTTAGCAGCCTTCACACACGACACACACTCAAGAGGTTACAGATGATGTTGACAGTTTTAACATGCACTGAATTTTTATTTTTATTTTTTTGAGTTCACCTCTCTTCTCTCGATCTCCTTGCGTCTCTCCTCCTCTCTCTGTCTCTCCAGCTCTCTCTGTCTCTCCAGTTGTTTGTCCAGCTCCTGCTGTCTGCGTCTCTCCTGCTCCAGTCGTTCTCTCTCCTTCCTCTCTTGCTCCTCTTTCTCCAGCGCCGCTAGTCGCTCCTGCTCTTTCCTCTGCTGCTCCAGCAGTGCCTGCCGACGTTTCTCCAGCTCCAGGTTTCCACGCTCAAAGTTCTCTCGTTTCTTGTCCTCGAATGTGACTGAGGGGAAATACGGAAACAATTTAAAAAATTTTTTTACATTTGAAACAAAGTAGCAACCTTTGCCCTTCTTTACACCTAGCATGTGTTTACTGTGATACACTTGACCACATTAAAAGCCACATGTAAATACACACAAACAGTGATTGTATTGAGGTCACTGAAACCAGTTTCAGAAGCCGTCAGAACAACTTCTGACGACATGCAATGAAAAAGTTAATGCATTTGTTAACGATACAAATAATATGTAAAAGATTAACTGTCATTTTTACAGGCTGGGCTGTGAATTTTCTATAATGCTCTACTTTTATTATGCCTTGTGATCTTGGTCAAATAAAAGAACAATATCTCATGAATTTCTCCACTGAACAACACTTGCAATTTCTCATTTTGTCTCCCTACAGCTCTCTCAGGATGCTTAAATTTGAAAGGGAAGCATTAAAACTTCTTTTACCCATTTTCTATTAGCATTATATAAAATGGATGTGTTTCTGAAGTAGGTAAAAGTAACCAGAAACTTGGTATTCTATAAGCCAAAATGAGGGAAAGCACTCTGAATGAGCCATTTATGTTTTTTAAAATTGGTAAATGGCGGTTTCCATTTTGTATGGGTAAGTGGTATCAGATATCACTAACAATTGCACTGCAAGACATAAATGCAAGTTAAAGACCTAATCCAGTTAAAGACTGTACAGATACAAAATGCATTAATGCCAGGTGCAAAAGGGACCACAGATATTTTAGTGAGTAAGTTGAGTTTTCTTTATGAAACTAGTTAGTATTTACTCTTGTCCTCTGACCTGGAAGTTTTCTCTCTGCCTCTTTTTCCTCCTCCTCGGGTTCATCCTGAGACCGTGGATCTGTCGAGTGCATACTGGTCACAGACACTCCACTACCAGAACGCACTCTCCTAAACGAACAGGAAAGAATTAAATCTTATAATTGTAACCATTTGCACTGTTAGAATGAAAGTTCTAAGAGAAAGTCTAACTGTTAACTAACTTGGCAGACTATTATGAGGCATGAAATCTGATAATTGACTAAATACAGTTGTGGGCCATCAGTGGGGGTTGCTCACCTGAATGTCGGAGGTATGAGGTCAGGGGGCAGCAATGGAGGAAGAGGCAGGCCAGACATTGCCATGTCAATTAAGTGCATGGCCAGAATAAACTCTTCTGCAGTCAACTTTCCGTCCTGGTCTATATCTGACAGGTTCCTATATAGATAAACATGGGATGTTACGTGGAGTCAAAATCTTGCCTTTCTAGATTACACCAGATCACCTAAGATCTGATGTTAACATTAAGTGTAAACAGGACCGTAACCAAATACAAAAATCCCAAGAACAGCATGTTAAAAGAAATCAAAACAACAGTTGGATGTACTCATAACGATAACCAGATACCAATTCTCATGTTTGCGCTGATACAAATCTCATAACTCCGAGATTTGTTTGAGTTTTAAACGCGAGACAGAGACACAATAAGAAAAATGTGTTGGATCCGCACCAGATGGTGGCCAGCTGGGCCTGCGGGAGACTTGACTGCATTAGAATAGTTCTGGCTTGTGGACCTGAAGCAGAAAAGAAAGAGAAAGAGAAGTGAAAGAAAGAGTTGAGTATGTTGAGTCAGCAACCTCTGCTTCCTCTAAGCTGTACTGAGTAACCATTGTCACTTATCACATGAGCTTTGAGCTCTGCAAACGCACTGAACAAGAAAATATGAATGGTGGCATATGCATATAAATATAGTATTAAATCAAATTTGAAAATACAAAACTAATAATAACCTTGTTAAAATTTGAAGACTAGACAGCACTTTAATACAATTTTTAAATTAGCTGAACAACAAAGCAAAATACAAAGTGTTTCACCACCTGACGATTATTAATGCGTCATGCTTTGTGTGATGGACACCATACCTGTGAGATAACCACTCATCATTTTGTCATGGCTGTTGAAGAGTTGGCGGTATTTAAGCCGAGAGGACTGAGGCACGGCCCAGTCAGCGGGTGGAGGAGCTGCCGGAGCACTAAAGAGACAACGTGTGTGTTAAAGTGTTCATTACTCATTATTCATTATTAAAGCTCATTATTTTATTTTTAAGGCCTGCTATAATACATTAAAGGAGTAGTTTACCCAAAAATGAAAATCCTGTCATGAATTTTTTTGTTCTGCCGAACACAAAGGAAGATATTTGCAAAAAGTTTGTAACCAGGCTGGTTTGGGTCACCATTGACGCCTACAGTATTTTTTTTGCACTACTATGGAAGTCAATGGTAACCAGAACAGCCTGGTTACAAACTTTCTTCAAAATATCTTCCTTTGAAGAAATTTGTACAGGTTTGGAATTACTTTAGGGTGAGTAAATGATGACAGAATTTTCAGTTTTGGGCGTACTATTCCTTTAACATGATCTACAAACAAATTTTCTCAAATTGCACGTTTTGACGTAGCAAAACGTTGGAAATAATGGACTATAAACAAGGCACTTCAGTCAAGTGTTTTCTGTAGACTGCTTAAATCAGCTATATCACACACTAAAGGAAAGGTAAATTCATAACATGTGCTTTAATAACTATAACATTTCCGTGAATACAGTGTAAATGTGTGTGCGTGTGTGTGTGTGTACCTGGGTGCCTCGACTGACTGGCCCTTCTGTAGCTTGATACTGGAGCGATTGAATGAGGGGGTTTTGTTGAGCGCAGCAGCTGAGAGACAGAGACAAACACCCATAAATTATCCTGCCAAAGTAAACAAACTGTATAAGCTGGTCTGGGTAGTGTTAGTATTTGTTTACAGTACCTGGATGCGAGAATCCACTCATGGGTTGTATCATAGCGGGTGCTCCGTTAACAAGGGAAGGTACGGCTGGGGTCACTGATGCTACCAGAGGTGGAGACACGCCTACTCCCGGCACTCCTGGAGGCAGAGGCGGCAAGGGCATGGGCGGCACTGCTGGCAGGCCTGGCATCGCCCCCATACTGGGCATCCCTGGTGAAGGAAATTAATTAAATCATTAATTAATTACTTAATAATCAATGCAATTTTTTATTCAAATAAATGGTTGGAAGGTATGCTTGATACTAATTTAATTACATAATTACATATTCCATAATTAAATTATTATTATTATTATATAATAATTTAATTACAATTACACATAATAACATAAAATTCTATAATATAGTTTTCTAAATCTCTGAGGGAACTGACTG
Source organism: Enteromius mattozi (assembly GCA_032359235.1). Lineage (NCBI taxonomy): Eukaryota > Metazoa > Chordata > Actinopteri > Cypriniformes > Cyprinidae > Enteromius > Enteromius mattozi. The sequence goes on from JAUMHE010000042.1 coordinate 22,879,990, forward strand.
AACCAAAATCTTAATATCAAGTCCTAAAGAAGACTAGAGTGGTCTTCTGTAGATCTATAATAAAGCATGTACATGTCATTCAAGCTATTGTTTACCAAAAGGTGGCTGTGGGGGAATGGAGAGGGGTGGCTGCTTCATGGAGGGGGGTAGTGAAGGAGGGAGGGGGTGACCCTGCAGCTTCAACTTAATCAGCTTCATTGCGATAGAAAATTCATGCATGTCCATCTTCCCATCATTGTTCATGTCGGCCAGGGCCCTGCAAAACATAAACAGAGTATCTTGTTCAGTGACAGACAACATGTTAACTTCATCTTCAGTATCATTCAGGATTTGCATGTAAAATGCTACAGTAATTGGTTAACTGTAAATTAATATTTTATAATTAATTGATGTTTTCAGGAAGTAAAAACAATGAACCTTACATATAATTTACAGTAAAAAAAAGGACATTCTCAGAAGCCCTTACGTGACATCACATAATTGTGTTCTTATTTTTATTATCAGTAATATCATACTGCGGTTTTCTATTGCATTTATATTGGTATGGTGCTTATCATTACAAATTACAAACTAAAAAGCAGATTTTGGCAGTAAAATGGTATATTAGCATTGTATTATTTAAGGAAATATTTGGCTATAAGTTGTAAAATATCTGGAATTACTGGAAACACTTTCACCATTGTGCAATGAATTACTGGCAACAACAGCTGCAAGTGTTTTACTGTAAATGCAATGGAATATTTTTACAACATACAGTAATTATCGGACAAAAGCACATATAGCATTTTAAAAGTAGTGTGCTTGATTATAAATGAATGTTTGTTATAGACATTGTGTACCATATCTGGGCGAGGATGGGGGCAGGTAAACCTGACTGCAGAAAGAAATTCCTTGCCTGGTCACCTAAAGAGAGAGCAAGCAAGGGAAAGAAATTAATATGAATATTGAATAATCTATACAAACAGACACATTATATGGTATATGTACAAACAAAACAGAATGGCTATGTCCTCAAAACTTGACAAAAACGAACATTATCAAAGAAATTTATGACATTAAAATGATGCAATGGTCTTAGTATGCTAGTAAAACATTGATAACATAATTAAGAGTTACGTAACCCCATTTAAACCATCTTGTCAACAGAGGGTTTTATTGACCGCACTTGAGTGACATTGGCCTCTGGGGCGAGTGATCTGCCGGCTACAGCTTGAGCGAGAAAGGAAAGCTGAGTCAGTATGCTCATATATCTAACCTAACAAACTGATTTCCTGCTCTTATGACAGCCTATGCTACTAAACACAAAAAAGCATGTAAAGCAGCCAACTATAGCTTTCCTTTTCCATTTTTTTTTAAACCACAATCTTATACTAGTGTCAACTAATAATCCCACAGCAGGTCAGGTAACCTAAACAATCCCTTTTACAACCTACCAACCAATGTACAAAGTAATGAGAGATGCAAGTTTGTGCCTCTGCCATGTAAAAAGCAAAATGATGTAGCACCCATAATGACCTTTTCACCTTCCTCTAAGTACTTTTCATCTCGATAACAGGTGTCTTCCTCTGCGCACACACACACAGAACGCCTTTATAACCTCAGAGCCAAAAACAGACTCCCTCCTCATGCCTGCCTGACTGTGGGCCACTCACTGCTTCAGCCGTCCTTCAGTCAACACAAAGAGGCTCTTTCAGAGCCACTGGTCAACAGGAAACCCACAAGTACCATCTCTTCAGTAGATGTCCAAAGTCCAGCTGGGACAAGCTGGTTTTACTGTTTGCATCTTGTGACTCTGATTAGCTCTTTGAGGTTAATTTCACATCTGTTTATGATTGCAGGGTGAGATCGTGAAATGTTTTTGTGTACTTCTTTCTTTCAGAATATTCTTCAGAATGGGAAAATGTCTCCAAAGAGAGTTCAGGGAGAAAGATGGCTTTCAATAACTGGACATGTCCAACTAGAGGTTAGAAACAAACAGCATCAGCAAAAGATGACAGAGAAATGACCTTTTCTAGACAAGTCAGATGGAAATCAACATGTCACACCCTGATCAGTTTCCTTCTCTGTATTATTCCTCTGTGATTCTGACATTTTCACCTCACGACTGAAACGTTCACTATATGTTTACAGCAAATCAGAATTTGAACTCTTAAACATCTGCATTGCGCAACGCTTTACACAAGCTTTAGATGGTTGCTCTTCTGACTAACGTCAATGTAGGATGGTTTTACTGCGGGTCAGCGGCCGGCAAAGCCAGAGGAGGTGCTGAGACTTACATTAACACTTCTCCGATTGTTTCTTGTAGTACTTTAAGACAGATGCAAATCTGATCGAAGATAACGCAAGCAGTCATCCACCCATTTAAAGGCAGAAAACAGGAAGTGGTATGGTTTCAATAAACTGTCATGAAGAACATCCATGGCATTTTTATTAGCGTGGGGGATGTGTTTAAAAAAAACAGGATGGTGGGAAAGAGGCGGTTGCTTTTGTTTTTCCAGTTTTCACTTCATTTGCTCTGTCTCTCCGTGTCTGTGTATCCAACAGAGAAATAATAGGCATAAAAATGTCTGACTACCAGAGATGTATGACTGACAGCACTGCAGGAGGTCATTTTTAGTTGCACAGAACTCAAGGGATTTGTTTTTTGCATTTCAGACAACATCAAACTCCAAAAGGGTTTTGGCAAACATCAGCACTAATGAGCGTTCTGTACTTTTCTCACAGCAAGAAAACCAGAGGCGGTTACCTGTGATGAAGCCAGCAGGTGTGGGGGTCAAACTGTGGAACTGTTGGTCATGTTTGGCTCTCTCGTCCACAGATATTACCCATGTATCCGACCCCCCTACAGAGAGAAAGAGAAAGAGAGACGATATCAGACAAACAGCAGCATAACGCTTTAACGAGTTTAAACTGCTAAAATTTTTCAAACAGACAGATCAAATCTACAGATAAAACAACTCTGTCTCTTACTGATGTCTGGCTGCATAAAACATCACTGAGAAATATGCAACACATTAAAACTTTTGTGGTGATAAAAATTAATAACCTAATTAATCAGAAAGATAAAAAAAAAAAAAAACCTTTAATACTTGGTCAATAAAAATAATTTTTATTTTAGTACTGCTTAATCCATTATTTACACAAAAATGTTATTCCACCTCCTGCCCAATGTGCGATGTGAAGGGTATGAAAACAAATATGCGCTATTATACATATATGTATATGTAGGGCTGCTCGATTATGGGAAAAATCATAATCACGATTATTTTGGTCATGATTGAAATCACGATTATTTTACACG
>JAUMHE010000042.1:22883390-22913771 GCA_032359235.1 Enteromius mattozi
TCGGGCTTCTGGAAGGGCGAAAGTGCGGATGCGCGCGCGCGTCAGAACGCAGGTCAAAATAACTTTCAAAAAAAAAAAAAGTGAATAATCGCTTTTTCGATTACACCATTTCTGTGATCGTTGAGACCCGAAATCGAAATCGAAATTCGATTAATTGCACAGCCCTATGTATATGTATATATATGTATAGAAAATTTATCTTAATTTTTGGAGTTACAAATGGCATGAGAGAGGTTTATCTTCAATGTTAGGTTTTTTATTATTATTATTATTTTCTTATTTTTTTTACATCACACCTTCATACATCAACTACCCATTAGGGCTGAACGATCTTTAAGTCAAACACACCTTTTTACTCTTGTGTGTCGCGTGACAGAGTGTAAGCGCAGTAAGTTGTTTTCATATATTAATTGCAAATGGTGTGTTTGACTTAAAGATTGATTGATGTATGACATCAAAGTATGTAAATGTTTACACCAGGTTAATTTGCCAGTGCTTTATGTTGTCTTAATAATTATTAGCCTACACGCTTACAAGGCTGGAAGTTCTGTGATTGAAGTTGTTAAATAAAAATGTCATTCATATCAATTCATGCATCACCTAATTTCATTGTAAAATATAAGCCAGGCCTATAGAAAGGAACATTTATTTATGTTTAATCTATCTAATAGTGCTGGTCATACTATACAATGATTTATTGCTTGTCTTTTCTTGAGTAATACAGAACATAAAGAGCTTAAAAAAAAGAAAAAAAAAAGCATATTAAATCACAATATTGGTTAAAAAAAATTAAAAAATAAATTCCAAAATAGTTCAGCCCTACTACCCATTTATATGTGTGTCTGTGTGTGCATAAAAAAATAAATGCAAAAACATTTAAATGTAAATATTGCATTCTAAAACAAAAAAACAACTCATTGCTTACCATTTTAAAAGAAGTTGATTGAATTAAGTATTAAATTCAAATAAATTACAGACTAAATGTTAACTTGTATGAGGAACATATATTTACTGATGTAATATAAGTGTAATTATACACTTATACTCCACTAGGTAATTTTGGATTATTATCAATTATTATAAATCGGTTGTTGAAGTTCTAGATAATATCACAATAATATTATATACTTATATTCCAAAATGCAGAAGAACTTTTAAATCCCAATGTATATACACACTCTCTCTCACACACAAGTCCCTTACACAATCTGACATGGCTGCGTTAGAAATTGAACTGGAAAGTGAGTGCTGGTTTCATCTGGCCAGAAGAGAACTGGCCCTCAGCTGAGCCTGGTTTCTCCGGAGTTTTTTTTTTTTTTTTTTTTTTATTTTTTACAAATGGAATTTTGGTTCCTTGCCGCTGTCGCCTCTGGTTTGCTTAGTTGGGGACACTTAATTTCTAGCAATTATTTCTAGCTCACTATCTAAAATGCAGGCACTACAACCAAAAATCAAGCTGATCTAGACAACGACATATCTCCATTCAATAATGAAATGCCTTTAGTTAAAAATTGAGTGTCTAATCTTGTCATTACAGATTACTGACACTCTATTCCCCAATCTGATACTGTTCAGTGCTTTGACACAATCTGTATTGTTAAAAGTGCTATTTAAATAAAGGTGATTGATTGATTGATTGATTGATAAATATGCCACACTAAACTGTAAGGGGGAAAACAGAAAACGAAACACACATAAGCTTGCAAACGTCTAAACAAAAAGATAGCATTTCTGTGAGGGCGTTTCTTTTCTATTCACTGATCCTTTTAGACATTCATTTAGACTCACTTGAATTCATTCTCTTTGCCTCTCTCTCTTTCTCTCTTTCAAACACACAGAGCACCCCATACACATCCACCCAGCCATCATCACACAAACACACACGTGTCAGTGAAAGCCTCAACTCACCTCCGAAGGGCGTGGGAAACTGAGCCATGGTTCAGTCCGTCAGCTGCCGTCTAGCCACAAACTCCTGCAAAACAACACAAAGAACAAACCTTAAGCTTTCATTCTTACACTCATTCACTCACTCAACCTCCGAGAAACAACATAAATGACTTGTTCACCATCCTGAAACAAAAGACACCTCTCGTCAGGGACAAAGAGGAAGAGACATTTGAGTGAATCGCTTCTGACCTGCAGAAAACTTCCTGTGAGAGGAAGGACGAAACAGAGTGCCTGCAAATAAACTACCACTTTTTCAATTAAACACGCGAAAGGCATTCATTTTGATCAACTTTTTCTTCTCTATTGTGACGTATATCCGAAAAACGGTTTCTCGAATGAGAAAAAAAATGTAAGGCAGGACTTGGCTTTGTCAACTGGGTACTGTTTGGATCATCGTCATTTGCTAATTGCTGCGATCTCATGTGGGTGACAGGTTATTGGAGGAGAGGGATTATTACTCAGTCCTCACGCTGTTGCAGTAAGTCATCAGAGAAGGAATGTCATTGCAAAGGTGAGGAGAATTAATGTTTTTGTTAAAAGATTACGAGGCCACATTCATTTTAAAACATAATGATGGTGATGGCACAGATGCAAACTTTTAAATTTATGTTGACTTGAATTCACCCAATCAGTTTTGTAAATGCATGTTTTAGATTTAATTGTGCACAATTCATCCATATATGTAATATATTTCAACTCAATGTACATCCGACTTTTTACCTGATTTAGTCTGGTTAAACCTCACTCTCCAGGATGAACCTCATGGTGAACGGTTTCAGAAAAATAACCCACGTGTGTAACCCATGTACCACACCAACTAGTCTATACGTCCCTGACCTGAGTTTGTGGTAGTTCTCATTTACAGTAAGCATGAAAGTAACCACAGTAACACAGTTGGACACAACACACTGACAGAGTAACTATCTGAAGGCCTCAGTCTGGGACTAGTTATCTCCCAGCTGTGTAAACGCACTGCGAGAATTCACACACACACACACACACACACACTCTCTCCAGCAGAGACACCCAGGGGCACCTTGGCCAAAGTATTTTAATCAGCGCCAGACCGTTCTCTCTCTCTCTTTCTCTGTCTCTCCCCCACTCTTCCTCCACCCTTTTCTTCCTTTCCGTTCTTGCATAATGGAATTCATTGCTCTGTCTCCGCAGGGTCCAATCACAACACAAACTAAAAACTTTTTACAAATAAAACAAAAATAAACTTGCTAATCCAGGCACTGGGAAAAAAATGTTGCTGTTATACTGGATGTAGTACAATGAATACTTTCGTTCAGTTTACAATACTAAGCGATCAGGGCATTTATAGGGCATCTAAAATCAAAATGAGCAATTCATATATTTGTTTATATAGAGAGTACTGCACTGTTTTGTTTTGGTTTTTTTTAAAACACCCCTATTATAGGAGATGAAAGGTTCATATTTTGGTTTTGGGAGTCCGCAACAACAGGTTAACATGCATGCAGGGTCAAAACACATATGCATTTATTTTGACCTTATTTGCTCAATGATTCACAAGTGATTATTTCAACGATTCATTTTGCAAACCTTCTTTGCGTGACGCTAATCTGCGGTGATTGGTCTTACTTTCATTTCATCATTTCATCTGTAAAGCCTGATAAAGCAGTGTTTGTGAGCTCAGTGCTGCTTTGTTTACAGAGTTACGGGAAACTGCTATTTTACCACTCCACAAGTGGCACCTAGTGGCAGAGAATGAATTTGCATATTCATTCAGACCAACACGAAAAAAAACCCAACAACAAATGGGTAGGCAATAGGGCCGGGAGATTTAATTGTCGATTAATGTATGCACATTTCGTCAGTAGAGCCGGTTCTTTGATTAGCGCTAAATCTCAATCAGCTGTTTTTAAAATGCGTGGCAGTTGATACAGAATCGGAAGCGATTCATTTCCAATTTTAAACGCAAAATTGCGTAGCTCGTCAGTGATCTACGGCTCTGTGTATCAACTGCCGCTCATTTTAAAAACAGCTGATTGAGATTTAGCGCTAATCAAAGAACCGGCTTTACTGACGAAATGTGCATGAATAAATCGACAATTAAATCGCCCAGCCCTAGTAGGCAATAATCTAATGTTTCATACTGACTTCAATGAATGAATCGGCTTGGGATTAGCTTTAAAACCGACTTGTTCCAGTGATTCAGAGTTGGCTCTTTCTTTTGAGAGACAATAACTTTATACACAATGCATTTTCAGATTAAAAATTTTGTTTTTAATCAAGGTCATTTTCAAAAATCCTTTCAAAAAACTTTACTGATTTATCTGTGCAAAAACTATTTAAAACGTGCCCTTGTAATCTTTACATTAAAAGAATTTCCCTTTTCTTCTGAGACTCTGATGATGTGTGTACCATGAGATCACAAAAAAACTGTTAAATGACAATGGCTCGAAAATCCAACCAATTCCAGTTGAACAAAACCATTCCATCCTTCATTTCTTCCCTAAGATATTTGTCACAATTAAATATATTTTATTTAGCAAAGCAAGAACCAGAAATGAAAATATGATACCTAAAGGTCCGACACGATCCTTGTAATGCAGCAATTTAATTAATGGAAAACGAATAGATTACTTTACAACATACTGAAAATAAGAGATGATGAAAACAGCTAGGATTTTAATGTCTGTTCTTCTGAAGAGCTGGCAGACAGCAATGCAGAAGCTGAAAGTGTGAGGAAATCATGATATTTCACACTGACGTTACATCACTCCGACCACCCGATCACATTGCCCCAGACTCTTCAGAAAAATGCTGATGCAAAAATATGCTTCATTTTCCGCTTCATACATCTGACATTAGAATGTGAAGCAGTTTCTTGAAGAACAGAACTTTTAGAGTTTGCACTAAAAAACACGACGCTATACAAAGCATTCATCTGCATGATCTTAAGCATTGTCAGCTATGCCATTTGTGGAGAAATTTCTATACAGTGCGATTTTTCTTGTTTTACTGTGAACATAGTATTTGCGAAAATCCATTATGTCTGAATAGCACTGGCTTCCAAAGTGTGTTTGTACTGTCTGAGGTCTAATCTGAAGCAGTGGGGTATTTCTCAAGATGGAGGACTAAGCCCATTGCAGAGAGCTTGACTCAATACTGAAAACATCCAGTTCCCCTGATTAAACAGGACACTGGTGACTCACACATACTCTCGCTCTCTTACTGGCAGAGCGCAGTGTCAAACACTGCAATGCTAGCGACACTGTCACACAGTAGAACCGGCCCTTGTCGTGGCCCTGCTAATGACCGTATGTGTGTGTGTGCGTGTGTCTTTGAGCATCTGACCTACTTTTTCCTGTCACCCTTTTTCTGATTCTAATGAAGCTTTTCCTCGGGACAATGCTCTCAAACACAGCCGTTCTGAATGAAAGACCAGGAAAGGGAAATGTTCTACAGAACACACTAGAAATACAAACAAACAAACGCTTTCAGAAGACGTGCACGTCTTAGATGACCTGAGCTTTACTCCTACTCAAGACCAACCTGCCTCACTGATCCAGATCCAAACCCGGTCCACTGGATCAAGACAAATAGAGGTGATGTCATACAACAGGAATGCTGTCACTAGGTGAGATGAATCTGGGTGGGGAATTATTTCCATGCTCACTGATTAATTACATCTTTCAGTATTAGTGCTAACAAGAGGGAACACAACAAAAAACATGTATGAGCATAAAATAAACGTTATATTTTCTGAATCAGTGATCCACCCATTTATTTATTTATTTTTTCAGCCAAAATAGCTTCGGAAGGCCACTATCACTTCACCAATAACACGTTTTGTCTGAGTCAGCATTTCTTCCGGAAATATGAAAGCAATGTGGACACACTAAAAATGATGCTAGAGCAGAAATAGTGAGGCAGGTCCCTGCTGAAGAACTATAAACTGATTTAATTCATTCTGGAATCACAACTGGTTTAACATATCACCTCAGAACTCAATGAAAATTGGGTTTTTTTTGAGTGGTGCTTGCCTGTGCATTACTTTTGCACCACCAATCACAGAGCATTATGAGGTTGCCAGGGCATCTATATCAATATTATGGATGGCTCAGGTCCCTCAATGTACAATACCCTCAATGATTTTTAATGTTTGTAAAGGAGTTTCTTCATTAAGGCTGCATTTATTTGATCAAAAATATAGGAAAAATTAAATATTGTGAAAAATTATTACAATTTAAAATAATGGGCTTCTATTTTAACATACTTTTAAATATAATTTATTAAATATAATTTTCATCAGCTGTTTCTCCAGTCTTAGGTGTCAGAAATATTCTAATATGTAGATTTATTATTAGAATTATCAACGTTTTGGAAACTTGATGAATACAAAGTTAAAAAGAACAGCATTTATTCAAAATATAAATCTTTTCTGACAATATAAATCTTTGTTATCACTTTTGCTGAATTCTGCTGAACAAAAGTTTTAATTTCTTTAGAAAAAAAAGGAGGAATAAAAATATACTGACCTGTTTGAACAGTAGTGTATATTGTTAGAAAATATTGATATTTTAAACTAGATCATAAAGTCAGATTATAGATAGATAGATGATTAGCATGTTGTTAGCATGACTAGCAAGTTGATGGCAGGTTTCAAGTTACTAGCATGATTAGCATGCTACTAGCATATTGCTAGCATATTAGCATGTTGCTAGAATGTGTCTAGCATAGAACGGTGTTAGCATGAGTATAGCATGATTATAGTTCGTTAGAATCAGAAATTTTAGTCTCAGAACAATAATAACTAGAAAGCATATTTCCTGAAGAAAATGTGAGTGGTGCTTGCTGTGGCAAAACTCGTCGCCCAGTTGCTAGGTAACATGGTTCTAGCATGACTAGCAAGTGACTAGCATGATGCTAGCATAACTAACATGTTTCTAGCATGATTAGCAAGTGATTAGCCCCCAACCTCCATGTCTCTATGACATTCAGATTTAAAGATATGCCTATTTGGGTTTGGGTTGCTAGGGTGCTCCATAATGGTTGCTAGGGCGTGGCTAGGCAGAGGTTAAGTGATTCATGATTGGTTGTTTGCTGCCCCGAGTCAAACGAGCCCACCCCCATGTCTCTAGGACACTGTGATCCAAAGATATATCCATGTGGGCCTTTTATAATGGCAGTCTATGGGATCAGTTGCTAGGGTGCTCTAAATGGTTGCTAGTGCGTGGCTTGACAGCTTTACATTGATCATGAGAGTGTGATTGGTTGGCTGAGTCAAACGAGCCCACCCCCATGTCTCTAGGACACTGTGATACAAAGACATCCACGTGGGCCTCTTATAATGGCAATCTATGGGATCAGTTGCTAGGGGGCTCTAAATGGTTGCTAGGACAGCTTCACAGTGATCCTGAGAGTGTGATTAGTTGGCTGAGTAAAATGAGCCCACCCACATGTCTCTAAGACATTGTGATGCAGTTATATTCATTGCAAAATTCCTATGTAAATTACCATAGTAGGAAAAAAAGTTTCATGGGCCATCCCACCATAGTATGTCCCATAGGCAACTTTGGGGCGCTCTTGCGTCCCAGTGGTACAACTTATACCCCACTGTGGGGTATGTTCTCGTACAGTTATCTCTTTAAATGTGGTGATTCACATGTTTCTATGAAATTCTCGCTTTACGCTACGATCCATCAAATTTGGCCGCAATGCATTGTCTATGGGATTTTTCGCCTGCTGTACGATCATCGTATCGCTTACAAAAGTCATAGCACACCTTTCCTCAATAGGCCGCAAGATTTGATGCCTGTTTCGTGGGTCTGTGACAAACGGGACAAGTTAAGCGCCGAAATTTGTACGGAAGAAGCTGGATTAATAATAAGTTCTCAAGCCAACTTAATAAATGCTTTTCTTTTTATAAAACGTTTTATGTAAGTTTTATTATAAAAAAAATATTATTTTAATTTATTTATAATGCAGCCTTGACGAGCATAAGAAACATAAAAAAAGGGATAGGATTTTGCTTGTTTTATTACCTGATAGACTAAAAGTTTGAAGTTTGAAGACTAAGAAAAACTTTCAGTGGAAATTATATTTATATCTATATCTAGACTAAGATATATATTTAAATATAAAATATTATAAGATATAGACATAAATACAACTCATTTTACTGAAATAGAAATATTGTAACCAACTTTTCAAAATGCCTCTTTCACCTTGCAGAGAAAATCAATGCCTGCAAGCTCTGAAGCAAAATTATTTCGTTTTCTGCTCCAGATATAGGCCTACACTTTTAAAAAAGAACATTATTTTTTAAAAATGTAACATTAAAGCGGCAGTAATTTGAACACAATCTCTATGAACACTCCAGTGCTAGTGTAAACATGCCATAACATGTCATAAAAACAACCCTAATCTAGATACACATTTTAAATAGAATTATGAACACAAACATGTTTTTGACTGACATAAAAAAATCAATACTTATGATGAATATCTGGAGCGTGTTGACCAATCTTTCATTCCTTTATGAATTCATCAATCAAAATTAGAAGCAAGATTAGTCTCCCTCGCTCGCTGAACTTCACCCTATGTAGACACATGTACATGTACAAACACAGACACACTCAAACACATCCAGCTGTGGATTCATTAGTCAGGTGACGCGAGAGCCCATGGCTAAAGAGAGTGTGAGTATTAACAGTGTTAACATCACACTCCTGTCTGCATTCCTTTCAAAAAAAAGCTTGGGGTTCTACGTGAACTACTCAGCCAAACGCACCCACACACGTTTGCATTCCTCACAGAAGCACAACAGTCTTTCCTGGACTCTGTTTGGCTTCGACTGCAGAACGTAAGCAGAGAGTAAACAGTGTATTTGCACTTCTACCCACAGGTCACTTTCACTGCACAAGCAGTCATCTGAGCCTGAACGATCGCCGAATGAATACAATTTCAACCCCCTTAACTTCAATACCTGATATGGTACTAGAAACAATAGCAATTTAAGAAAAGCATACATGCAAAACCAGTGGCTTCCTTCAAGGACAAAGCCAAAAGAAATGTGGGAATCAGTTTCGCCACAGTCGTACAGTGTTCAAATTATATTCAGAGATGCTTATGCTTCCACTGACACCCCCAACCGTTCCATTCACCGCTCAACAAAACACAGACATTCTGCACCCCACCCATGTGTAATGCAGTCCAGACCCATGCAGAGCAACGAGTCTAGCTTAAAAACGCAACCCTGAGCTTTCATCATCACTGATAGCAAATCATCCTCAATGATCTCTCAAAACACGCTGAAGCTGTTTCACATTGCTAGGCTAGTAAAAGATTCAATATCGCAACCTGCTCGCTCCAACAGAAACAAAAACTCTGATATCGGCTCACTTGTTCAGTTCCATCTTGAGGCATTTAAAAAAGCCATAAACACGGAAGCAGAAGTGCTTTCTCTGCAGCTGAGGTAGGCAGAACAGCTCAGCTGTAACGGTGAGAGCAGAAAGTACTTCTTCAATGGATTTTATCGGTTTCGTCTGAGCAGGATCTGAGCCTGGAAAGGAACGAATCTCCCATTAGACTAAATACAACAGCCTCCGCGAGAGGGTCTGTATCGTTGTACTTCTTTCCAATATTATGACAAGGTTACAGTCACTAGTCTGTGCAAAAACACCACACACAGACACGACACAGCCAGATTAAAGATGCATGGAAAATCAATATACAGTAAATAATATGCAAATTTTCACAATAACAACAAATACTGAATTAAAAGGCCGATATAAGTCAATAAAAAAAGGTAAGCATTAAACACGAACAAGGGTGCTTACACTTGGCATGTTTGGTTTGATTAAAACAAACCTTGATTGCTCTGCTAGTGTGGCTCATTTGAATAAGCGTGATCGATGACGTCCAAACCTTGATGTGCACAAAACAAGTCTCGATCCACTTACGAATTAATTCTGGAGGGGTTTGATTGAAATATGGATGCAACATGGACCAAAAACATCTAAACAAACCAAAAACAGGACGTGACAAGATGAGATCTTAAAGGACAAAATGCTCAAGCATCTGTGGTTCTTCCAGAATGCTGCTCATTTACAGATAAAGGCATTGAAACGGTTGCTTCCTTACAGCAGATCTCTGTGTGCAATAGAGCAATTCCTGCCACTCTTTTGATGCATTTACACATTTAATAAGCTCTTCGTGAGTTATGAGCTTGAAAAAAATACCACCATATTAGGGCTGGGACAATACATTGCTGCATTGTGAACTGAAATCGTGAAATGATTCAGCATCAATTCTGAGATTTTCCGAATGCATTGCGATTCTTCTGGAAATTCTCAAATAGTGCTGCCGCTGCATGCTTTAGAAACAGCCATACTCTGGTTGTTTCCAAATCCTTACACACACTTAAACCTAAAATAATTGTTCATAAAATTCAAAAAGGTTGAAGGGTGTTCACAGTGGTCTGGGTTTTCTTGTGTCGTAAAAACATTGTAAGCTGAGGTGAAATTATTTAGGCCGAACACACAAGCGTTCTTCTTTATGAGCATTTGAGTGTGCCAATAAAAACTAGATTAGAGCGCCATTTGCTACTAAAATCTAGGTTCATGAATCGATTTCAGAGGAATCGCGATGCATTCTGGAAATCTCAGAATCGATGCAGTCCTGCACCATATGTACACACATACAATGAGCACATTTCAGCATACAGCATTGTTTTGGATGTTTGGAAAGTTTGATTGTTGTGTTACTTTTGTGAATGTCTGTTGAATTCTGACACGGAAGAGAAGAAAGTCATTATTTTTGTTTTCTTTGTGCACAAAAGTATTCTCCTAGCTTCATAAAACTATGGTTGAACCACTGATGTCACATGGACTATTTAAACAATGTCTTTACTACATTTCTGGGCCTTGAATGTGCTCTCAGATTTCATCAAAATCTTAATTTTTGATATGAAGATGAACAAAGGGGCGGCAACAACATGAGGGTGAGTAATCAACTACATCATTTTTTGGTGAACTTTTCGTTTAAATTTTCTGCAATACACATTATTTCATCATTAACTGCGAATTTCAAAAACCATCGTCCACGCTCTACATGCATGAAGGCCTATGCACAAACTATAAACTCCAGCAGCAAAGCAAATACACTTAAAGACCACCATTCACAATCTGTTTTAGCAAAAAGCAGGCAGGAATGACTGAAATTACTCAGGCCTACTGGAGCACACCACTGGGGTTGATTGAGGGTCCCTCACTCTTCCTGTTAACCTAATTATCTAGACAAAAAGCGGCTTCTGAGCCAACGATCGTACAAAGAGAAACAAATTTCAAAGTGAGCAGCAAAAGGGCAGCGCGCATATCAGCGGTGAACAAAAAAAGACCAGACCCACACACACATAGCTGGCCTATCATCCATCCTGCTGAGACTGAGCGGTGCACAGTGGATTGCGGATCTCTTTTATCTTGCACCCCAGACTAAATCTCTGCTGTACACCTGTGGGGGATGGGGAACAGAGAATGGTGAATCTATGGATGGAAGAGAGAAAGTGGCCAGATAAACTTGAGGTTGCAAAAAAACAGCCTCTAATGACTCATGAACTGAACGGCCTAACAATAAGCTCCTCTCGAGCCAGCACTTAAAACAGAGGCTTTCAAATGCTCCATTATCCTCATCTAAACTAGGCTGTAAGCACCACAACGTTTACATGAACATTACTTTCAGATTAAAGGCCATTTTTCTGATTAAATTTCATTCAAAAAAGATGCTTACATGCTCAATAGCCATTGAAATACTCCTGTATCAATGTAATAAGAACAAGCTTAAAGGGGCACCCAGACTGCAATTTTCCATTTATACACATGCGAATGTGGGAGACCGGAAACAAGCTTTCACCATGTTTTAAAGGTCAAGTCTAGTGAACGAATTCGTTACAGTGTGACTAAAAGAAGATCGATATGTCAAAGCAGGATCATCCATTTACTTTGTAGGGTTGGAAATAATGAAGATGCTCTTTAAATTTAATGCTGAATTTCAGGTATTTTGAACAGTAATCTCATCAACCCATTAACCGAATGTCCAAAACTGATTTCTAGGTTTCCAGAAACCAGAGTATCTACTTAATGCACTTATACTTTTAAAATCACACTATGGCCCACTTTTTTGATTAATATCAGTAAACCACAAAAACCCATCTTCAATAATCAGCAATGATTGAGATTTAGCTCGATTTGAGTTCAGCTTTTACATCTGGATGCCTACATTATTGAACACTTTGGTACATCCTAGCAACTAAAGACCTGATCCTATATAAATCATAGTGAGATCATATTTTTAAAGCATTTCTCAGGATGGCTGCCAAAGCAGGTTTTCCACCTCAGTCTTGTGATAAAGGAGTGCCTCTATAAACCAGGACCTAACCAGGTTTACAATCAAACTGACCCAGCTGCAATGACTCATAAGATCTTGTAACCACTCTCCAATCGGACGGTGTTTACATATATGATAGTGGCTTTAAGACAAAGCACCCAAATCCACATCCAGACTGCACTACAGGATCTGAGCCTTTTAATCACCTTCCTTCAGACATAATCACAGGATAATAACCTCTGTTTCTCCAGGCCAGCATGCACACACATGTGCACTGACTGACTGTGCTAGAGAAGAAATGGGAGAGTCAGAGTAAAAATCAACAATATGTAGAGATGAGTCCTCCAGCCATGTGTGGAGATGAGCTGAAGACGCTAATAGTTAAAAATGCTCTTCATCTGTACTCCATCACACAGTTGGCTAACTCACTATACATACAACACGAACGACCTCAGCACTCTCAAGGTCCATATAGGCCACTATATCGGTGAGTTTTACCTCAGAAATCCAGTTTTTAACCTGCTGTCAGTGATAATAACACACCAGCAGCCGTTAGCCGTGTGCTAACTAACGTTACCTCAGTAAATCAGAGCTGAGCTTTAGCTGCAATCTCTGCGTGGAAGGAGAGCTTACAGAGGCCTCCTTTTTTTTTTTTTTACAAATAAACGACTATTATTTCAGTTACCTATTCGAGAAGACCGTTGAAGTGACCGTTGCCTTGCGCTAAACGGCGTAACGTAAATTCGCACGAAGCGCGCCCTGAAATTCTGCGGCCGCAGTCACTGTCAAAAAAAGGACAATCGGCCCGAGACACACAAACACTCTTACCTCATCATTCAGTTTCCATTATATCTCCAGCACTCTGTGAGGGAACACGCTAGAGGAGCATGAGAGCACAGAAGGAGGACTCTTCTTTCCTTTTTTTCCCCAACGTGCGAGATAAATTCCAGGCTTATTTCGTTGCTCCTCGTTTCTTTCCTCGCAGCTTCGCTAGTAGTGAAGTCTAAAGGGGGAAAAATGAAACGTGCGCACGTCATTCAGGCATCCGCGTCTGCGTGTCTACTGCAGACAGGGGGCGCAATGCGGCCCAAACCAAACCATCCACCTGGAGTTTTACTATTCACAACATGTTTTTGTTATCTTTTATATTGCGTTTTAGTGCTGGGTAACGATTAATCACGATTAATCGCATCCAAAATAATTTTTTTGTATGTGGACTGTGCATATTTGTGTATATATAAATACACACACACACACACACATATATATATATATATATATATATATATGTAAGAAAATGTTGAATATATTTACATATAATATAAATTATATGAATACAAATATATACATGTATATTTTCTATTGTAGGCTATGTGTGTGTCTTTGTATATTAGTGGAATGAGAAAACATCCATGCACACAATCAAGTGGAAAACATATTTTCTTTATGTTTATTTGTAATATTTCTACTGTTATTAAAGTAAATCTTTTCTGCTTTTAACACCAGATCATTCTCAGCTAATTACGAATTAGAAATAGAGTCATTCACATGACTCAATAAGAGCCTTGTCAACAAATAATTACAAAACCTTACATTACAAAACCATTATTAGCTAACTATGATTGCAAGTTCCATTGAATTATACTGGTATCAAAGGAAATTGCGACCATATGCTTTTGGGAAATGACTCCAGACTGGTTTTGTGAACCTTTTACAGATTCAACAGATGCAAATCAGTCATTACTGGCTTCTGTTTTATTGAATATTAAATACATTTCATTGTTTTGTTATATTATTTATTTATTTATATAAAAACGAGTACTGTTAAAAGGTTAATCACGATTAATCGCATCCAAAATAGTTTTTGTTCACATAATAAATGTGTGTACTATATATATATATATATATATATATATATATATATTAAGTAAATAAAAACATAAATTATATAAACTATATAAACATAAATACAGTCATTGACTTTTTAGGACGTTACTGATGTGTTATAATTTAAAGTTACAAATAAAATGTCCCATTTCATTGACTCATTGAATTATTTATTGATTTAAAACGAATTGATATTATTTGGATTACTTCGGTCTCTATATTTTAGAGTCACTGACTGAGGACATTTATATAGTGGTTATCTAACCTAATCCCTCACACATCGGATTGTGACATGAGCTGTTCTCGTTTCCCTTCTTTGTGTTTATATTTCTACTTTACCTACGTCACACAGGAGGAGTCACGTGCAGGAAATGAACAAAACACTACCGCAGTCGTCTATATGTTGGTAGGTTCTATAATACTATAATACATGAAAAATATTATATAGCACAACATAAGAAGATATCATTTTGGTGCTTTAAACAGAGAATCGTTTAAAGCATGAAGAATTCAGTAGTTCAGCTAGTATGCAATCGATTTTGATCTGAATTTCTTTAACATGCACAGTTTAAGTGCAAACACAAACACACAATAAATGTGGTGAATGTCTTTAGAGAGTGTTGTATGTTATTATAATAATTGTATTTCATTCAGGTTGTTGCTGTTGCATGTGTTAATGTTTCATTGGGCATTGATTCATCTGATTACAGAACAGCTAGAATTGCCATGAAGGGACTTTACTGCAAACCAGGAGACCAGGGTGAAGTGAAGTTTGTCTCACAGGAGACGGTGAGAGTGCATGATCATGCTTTTGCATATCCACAGTTTCCTGGAGAAATCAGTAATAAGCAATTTATACTAACTTTTTTCACAGAATGCGCCCACTAACATTGGCGACCATCAGGTCAAAGTTCAAGTGAAAAGCTGTGCACTAAGTCCAGTTGATTTTAAGGTAATTTACTTGTCAACAAGATCTCGAAAAACATCTGGTGATTTGATGTGAATGACTCAAAAGCATGTGTTTCGTATTTGCATTCATCATCTGTTTTTCAGCTGTATGAGGACCTCAAGCTTGAGAAGGAACATGTCCCAGTTGGAAGGGAGATTGCTGGGGTTGTTCTTCAAGGTTTGCACTACTTCTTGTATATTTGACACCATTACTATTTACCATCTAATCATTTAAATGTGACTGATAAATCTGACGTGATGCATATCATTTTCCAGTTGGACCCAAAGTGACCTTTTTCCAGCCAGATGATGAGGTTGTTGGTAAGAACTTTATTAGACTCTCATTTTTTATCAGAGTCTTCTTTATATGTGTTTAATCAAATAAACATTTGCATGTTTTCTCAGGGATTCTCCCTCTGGAGGCTGAGCAGTCTGGACTTTGTTCTGTTGTGGTTACTGATGAATATAATTTAGGTATTGCACACTTTACATTGTTGACCTATCTATGTTCTTAAAGATACACTACCTTATATTTCCTATATGCTTCTGTTTTAATAACAGTTCAGAAGCCTGAGAAAGTGAGCTGGTTTGAAGCAGCAGCAGCAATTAAAGACGGTCTGAGGGCTTACACGGCTCTCCACACACTGGCTCGGATGGCTGCGGGTCAGACTGTACTGGTGCTGGACGGGGCTGGTGTAGGTATCTGTGCAGAGGTCAAAGGGCAACATCTTTTTGATGCTTGCCTCCTGTTAGTATATACTCTGCTGTTCAGATTTGGTGTTGGTTTTTTTAATGCTCACCAAGGTTTTATTTTAAAATGCTACAGAAATAGTGTGGCTTTAATATTGTGAAATATTATTATAGTTTAAAATAAATGTTTTGGATTTGAATATAAATTTATTCCTGTGATGCAAAGCTGAATTTTCTGCATTATTACTCCAGCCTTCAGTGTCACATGATCCTTCGGAAATTATACTAATATGATGATTTACTGTTTTAAACATTTCCTATTATTATAATGTTATGCTGCTTTATATTTTTATGTTTTTTCAGGATGGAAATTATATATATATCTTTACTGCCACTTTTGATCAATTTAATGCATCTTTGCTGTATGAAACTATTTAATTATTATAATTGTTTTTATATTTATTGTGGTATTTTTTAATTTTCAGACACATAAACAGTACAATCACAAGATGGGACAAAACACAACTACACAACAAGAAAAAGAAAAAACTCCTTCAATCAGATTAAATTTTACAGATAACCACATCACCAAGTAAAGGCAAAGGGGGATCAAAACCACTTTTTACACAATATGACGTCATAGACAAAATAATATTGTAATAATAACAATTATAAAATAATAATAAAACTATTTAACTATTTAAAAAAATAAAAACTTAGTGACTCCAAACTTTTGAACGGTAGTCTATATTTGCTGAAAGCGGTCAATTTTGTCATTCTGATATTTTGAGAATGGATCTTGTTGTTTTATTTAGCCTTTTTCTCACATCAGAATCAACATGGTACTTCTACAAGCTTTATTTGGCTCCCCATTTTTGAAATCTCAAATAATTATCATGGACTTCCTGTTTTGTTTGCATGCAGCCCTTTGGAGTTCTGGCCATTCAGCTCGCCCACTATCACGGTGTGAAAGTCCTGGCTACAGCTTTGTCTCCGGAGGACCAGAAGTTTTTGGAAGAGCTCCGTCCGAGTGTGGGTGGGTGCTGAAGTGAAGCATTGTGGAGAGTAATGACAGCAAAGATATTTTCCCCATGAGGATGAGGTTCAAGCTTGGTGCTTCACTGCCAGTATAGATTTATGAAACACTCGGCATGAGTTGTTCTGAAAATCCCTGATAAATGTCAAACAAACTGAAATACTAAATGGAGCAACTCTCTTAATCTTCAGTTGTTATCTCTTGCAAAGTTCGCCTCTCATATTTACAGTACGCAATATAGATTTATTTCCTGAGCATATAAAAAGTATCAAACTGGTATCATTTTTTGCACAAGCGGAAAGTCTAGAATCTCGTCAAGTCTAATCAAATGTAGAAATCTTTAAGTTTGGATTGTTGCCGAGGGCATTTTCTCATATTTGAAAGATGTGTTGTAATGCTGACAGTTCAAAGTTTGTAACCCCGTTCTTTGCTCTGGAAATCAAAACTGATTTCATTTGTCTGTTTCACTTCTGTCTTTCTTTAAACTCACTCACATTGATTGGCAACCCTTTTCTGACGGTGTCTTTCTCATCTTTTCACTTCTCCCTTGAGCATTTTTTTGCGTTTGCTATTTGACTTTCTTTTCCATCTTGTCTCTTCCTTGTGCCACTTGCACTTGCTCAAGGTGTGCAGGAATCACTTTTGGGTAAGTTATTTATGGCAACAGTCTCTTCTATAAGTATGTATTCAGGCTATCATATTCACACAAGCCTCACAACAATTCTTTGAGAATAGTCTTCCGGTATACATCAGCTTGTAGTGCACTCTCAGCTTCATGTGCTTAATCAATGTTAATTAGATTTATTGTAAGCATCGGTACTTAAGAGCATCTCTTTCTTCAGCTCGAGTGATCAGAGTGTGGGACTCAAAGGAGGATTTGGTGGACTTGTGCCTTGAAGAAACTGGAGGTCTTGGAGTGGACATCATCATTGATTCAGGAGGTTTACCATCACTTTATGTGACATTTGTAACCATTTCAGCAGTTATATCAATACTGATTGAGCTGTTGTGTTGTAGTATCAATTTTTTATTTAAATGCTAGAAATACATATTTTACTGTTCAGAAGTTTGGGGTTGATAAGATTTATGCTCACCGATGCTGTTGATTTATTTGATCAAACTACAGTAAAAACTGTAGTATTTCTATAATATTTCTAACTTTGTTTCTATTTTAATGTTTTAAAATGTCATTTCTTCATGTGATTTCAACAGCAGCCTTTATTCCAGTCTTTACCATCACATGATCCTTCAGAAATTATTTAGATATGCTGATTTGATGCTGAAGAAATTCTTCTTATCATTTATGTTGAAAAAAGACTAATATTTTTGTGGAAACATTATTAAAATATGAAACTTTAAGATTCTTTGATGAATAGAAAGTTCCAAAGAGCACCACTCATTTGAAATTTATATATATATATATATATATATATTTGTGCTGTCAAACAATCAGTCGCGATTAAGTGCATCCAAGTTTTTTTTTTTATGTGTACTGTGTATATTTATGTATATATAAGTACACACACATGCATATGTATATTTAAGAAAATATGTTGTTTATATATTTAGATATTAGATTAATATATACATGTAAATACATGCAAAAAAATTCAAAATATATACTGTCTTTTTATATATATACACACACACATACATGCATGCATATTTATATATATATATATATACAGTATATGTATATATGACAAATATACACAATACACACAAATATATTCTGTAAACAAAAGCTTTTATTTTGCATGCAGTTGGTTTGACAGCACTATTTTTAAAACAATGTAAGTCTTTACTGTCATACAAGTAAAGACCTTGGTGTTACTTGCTGAATAAATTAACCTTTTTTTTTTTCATTTATTGACCACAAAATTTCAAACAGCAGCACACGTTCATTTGCAATTTCATGTTCATTTTCAATCCGCAGTATATGATTTTGAGCCTCTTTTTTTTGGGTACAGTAAGACTCTATGATGAGGAGCCAGAAGCACAGAGGCATTGCCCACATAAACATGACCTCCTTACCCTTCTTGCAGTTGGAGGTCATTGGGTCACCACAGAGCAACACTTACAGGTTAGCAATAGCAGCTTCTTCTAAAAGCAGCTCACTGATCTCTTTTGTAGACCTAAACATTCAGCATTTTATGCGTCCTCATTATATAAATCAAATTTTGACTAGCAGAATATTTTTCTTTTACACTTATTAATCTAATAAATAAATTTTTATCCTCTTTTCCAAGCTGGACCCTCCTGACAGCCACATTCTCTTCCTGAAAGCAGCATCTCTCTCGTTTCTCAATGATGAGGTGTGGACAACATCCCGTGCCAAGCAGGGCCGATATCTTCGTATCTTTTACTATAAACTACGTTAGTCTTTAACCAAACGCTGCCTTCTGATTGGTCCAGTTGTATTACAAACAATTCAAGCCTCAGTTTTGTTTATCAGCCTTGAAATATCAAATACTCAATGTTTTCAGCTCAGTCTAGTATCATTTATATTTATGCATTAAGCAGATGCTTTTATCTGAAGTGTCTTATACAGTAGAAACATTTTTTTTGTATGTTACTTTCCATGAAGACAAGTCTCAACATAGACCCATCAACATGACTCTGACTCTTGTTCTTTACACAAAACACTGCTTTACTCTGCAGTGGAATGAAGAAAAGTTATCTGACTAGTTGGTATCAGATTTTTTTTTGTGAAACTGCTATATGCTGCAATGAGGTCATTGGGTTCCTGAGTGTGCATATGGCTAGTCCATGACAGTTTGATGTATTTGGACCCGAGGGTTTTCTCCTAGTGTCCTCAGGGTACTGGAACGACCTTGTCAACAACATAAAGGACACGTGGTTTTCAGTTTGTAACTGGGTTATTTGCCTTTAGTCTGCTCTCTCTCTCAGATATCCTGAAAGATGTGATGGATAAACTCTGCACAGGAACTTTCAGGTGAGAATGAGGAATAAACGGAGAAACAGATTATGTGTACTGTACAAAAAGAGTTATAATCACACAATTGTGAACTTAAAACTGAACGTATGTGGGCTGTGTTTTGTAATGCGTAGAGTGAAAGTATGAAATCAGCTTTGTTGTGTGCATGGTGTTGAATTTGACTGTCGTCTCTGCACAGGCCGCAATTGGAGGACCCTGTGCCTTTATATGAAGCTACTGTCTCCATGGAGATGGTACAGAGGAAGCAAACAAGAAAAAGAATAGCTGTCAAACTTTGAAGAGAGCCTAAAATGTGTTTTTCATATTTCTGTAAAATGTAGCTGTTATTATAATAAATCTCATGTTTTTGTCAGTTGTACTTTTAATGGTGTTGGTATTTAAAAACATTAAAATTCTTGAAATGGAAATCAGGCTCATTCCAAAATACACGTATCACAAAGCAAGGAGTATTTACATTATATAAAAGAAGTATGCATGTGTAAACTTTTGAAATTATTTACATAAACATTTTTCTTCTGAACTTTGGCCTAGTTATGACATACTGCATATGTGATTTTCCCTTGTCAAGCATTCCCAATGGATTATTAACGGCACCATCTGATCCCATGTCTTTTCCCTATTAATATGGGCAGATCTGTATGGAAAAGGACTGACCTAGATTTGGCATCGTTGATCAGAGGTATGCAGCTGATTATCCGTAGTCTCCTACCAGAAACAGCTCATTGCTCATTTTCCTTTAAGAGAAGATTGTGTTTGTTAAGATCTCATTGTCCTAAATGTCCCATCATCTTCCTGTCCACCATTTGTCCCGAACTGTCAATCTAGGAGAAAAGTCCCACACTGTGGAGCATTATATAGGGATAGTTATTTCATCTCCCATCATTTATTCACCCACAAGTCGTTCCAAATCTGTATGATGTTATTTCAGGGAACACAAAAGGAGACGTTGCCGACAAGTTCACACTGATCATTTCCATGCTGTGAAAGTGAATTTGGGACAGTGAACATTAATTTAGATTTTATATTTATTTTATTTTATCTTAAGCTTTATTAATTAATGAGCTTTTATTTTTTAATTTTTAGTAAGTGTAGAACTTCCAGTAACGTTTAGATAGTTGGCCACTTCAACATTTCAGATTTCTAATATCAATATTGATAGAACAGAACAGCATGAACATTTTTCAAAATGTCTCCTCTTGTGTTCCACAAGTCTTAAGGGTGATCAAATGACAGAATATTTGGTTCTGAGTGAAGTATTTTGGAGTCCCTGCAGTTAGCACAAAGCTGAACCATATCTGCTGGCTCTTGGCTTGTGTTTGAATCTTGGCAGTGACAGCATGAGGCTTCTTGTTCTTCAGTGTTCCGAATGCCCTACTGTTACCACAGTGACTATTGTCCCCAGAGGTTTTGAAGAACCACTCGTGTGTGTTCCAAAATCCTTCGCTCCTCTTGTCTCAGGCTCTCCACCACACACAGTTGTTCAAGGCGAGACGGGTTCACACCCTTTTTGAGCTGTGATAGCTGTACAAATGAAAAGACTCAGACTGTAAGTGGCTTCGTATCTTTAATTAAACACAGGCAGCATTAAGAATGAATAGATTTAATTAGACTCACCCTCTCTAGTGCCTTGACATTGTCATCGGTGAGGTTATTGCAAAGCTTTAGGGCAGAGTGAATGCACCACTCTTCTCTATCCCGGCTCACTGCTGCCCCCAAGAGGACGCTCTTCCAACTAGAACTGCAGACGACAGCGTTTTGAATGTATTCAAATAAATGGCATAAAATAAACTATATGCAAGTAAAAGCAATAACAATGACATGCATTTTGCATTATCATGCAGTCAAATTCCATGGATGCAAATAATGGGTTTAGGGTGTTAACTTCTCACTATTGCTCGGGTTTCAAAGACAGCAGTCTCAGTGCAGTCATCAGTCGCCAGGAAGGGCCATCCATCCCAAATGCCAAGTTTCTGTTGAAGAGTGAAAGCATATGTAACTTGATTTTTTATTGTGAATTTAAGTCAGTTTAAAATGAACTTTTATCAAGAACTGCAACATTATACATTTTGAGAACAATAGCATGCAATATTTTATATTCCTTACCTTAAAAAATCATTGTCTCTTAGGTAGAGTAGTTTTTGTGTAAGCTGTTTGTCTTTTTCATCTAGACATAATCTTAAAGTTCCTACAATAACAACAAACAGCGATCAATGCACTTCCATGGTAATTATTATTTGCATGTAGAATATTTAATATTTGTATATATTTTCCTTACCTAAATCAACATATACTACACTGTGGGGGTTACTAGAAGCAACAAAGCCATACTCCATAAGTAGTCTGTGATTATCATGAGGGCCATAATTGATGAACACTTGCTGGAATTTCCTACAGCCTTGAACACTTTTAACTTCATAACAGCGAGTTTGTTTGTTGAAGCCAGCTTCAACCTGCATGACAAGGAAAGTTTATTGTCTACGCAATTTTATTGTTTTGCAAGAAAGCACGCTACCGTTCAAAAGTCTGTTTATTTATTTTCTTCTTTTGGAAAGAAAATAATACTTCTATTCAGCAAGGATGCATTAAATTAATTTTAAAAAATGACCGTAAAGACATTTTTAATGTTACAAAATAAATGCTGTTCTTTTAAACTTTATATTCATCCAAGAATGCATCATGATTTACCCCAAAAATATTAAACATCACAACTGTTTCCAATACTGATAATAAAAATCAGCATATTGGAATGATTTTGATTGGAAGGATCACGTGACACTGAAGAATGGAGTAATGATGCTTAAAATGAATAAATTATATTTCAAATTATATTCAAATACAGTAATTTTAAATTGTAATAATATTTCAGAACATTACAGATTTTACTGTATTTTTTTAACAAATAAATGCAGCCTTGGTGAACATAAGAGACCTCAAAAATCAAACATTTTTTTACAGACCTTCAGCTTTTGAACAGTAGTGTATTTCTGTTAGGTGCTCTTACTTGTACATTAGGACAGTGGTTTAGGAGGTCCAGGTATGGTGCAAGCGCATAGTTATCCTTTTTCCTGGAGAGGTAGTCACTCTGATCATGCTCCATGTACACCGTCCGTGTATTAACGCTACACCAAGCCCACAGCAGTGCATCCTGGGTAAACAACTCCTCGGTGGGCTGGGTAAAGAGTGGCTGGAGGGAGCAGAAAAACATCAATGAAGAACAGTAGAGTTCCTGAAACTGTTCTTTCTGCTCTGTGGCTCTCTTCTGGAGACTCCTCGGCAAAAGGTCAATGATATCATCAGAGAAGTACACAGGGCACGTGTAGGTCTTTGGGAGGATATTAATGTATGGTCTCCACTCTGATACATCTCCACGATGTCTCTCAGCAATCAGGAAACAACAGAGAGCCAGAAGAGGAGAAACAGGAGGATGCCATCTACAAGTCGAAAGAGAGAGAAACCAAAACCAAATTCACTTTATTGATCCCTCATGTTCCATGAGCATTTAGCATTTTTCTCAGGCTCCTATGTTATGTTCAGTTATTTCACCTTCATGGCAATGAAAAGAACCTATTCTTTGTGTGAAATTAATCTCTGTGAAATAAACAACCTACACAAAGCAGCCTGATAAAAATGTTCTCATTTTAGAACAGGCTTCATTATATTTATATATATATATATATATATATATTGATTCAAATGATTTTAAAGGCTAAGTACCTTTTTATATAGTCACCCATGTAACTCTTCAGAACGGTCTTGGTGGTCAGTAAGCATTTTTCAGGCAAGGAAATCACACTATCTTTGGCCTGCAAAGATAACAAATAAACATTTTCAGTGTGGGTTCAGATTTGTGGACCCAAGTACATATGTATGTTTCCACACACACACACACACACACACACACATATAAGTTCACACAAATAATTACCTTGATAGTTTGAGCTGCCATAAGCCCTCTTCCGGTCTCTATGAGGGGAAATATAAGAGTTATTAACTACTACGTGTAAAAATGTGTTATTCAAGATCTCTACCACTGAAACGATCCACTTGCCCTGGAAGAAGTTGACAGGGATGAGAGACTGTGAGGTGAAGCCCTTTTCTTTCAGCCATCTCCTCAAAAGAACAAACTGAGCCTCGTGACTCAGAGTCACTACAGGAATAAAATACAAATAAAACATTTAATTAAACTCCATATACTATACCGCAAAGCTGTATCATAGAAACTGAATAAGTTAGCTACCTTTGTATACATCCTCGTGTTTTTTCCGTCTTTTTTCCCTCGCTCTTCTCCCAGCTCGGCAGCCAGGTTTATTCATCTTAAATATCCGTATAACTGCGCTGCCTAAAGCTTATATCGGCTGTAATGGCACCCTAAACCGCAGCAAGAAACAAAATACACAACCACATGGTCAAAAACACAACCGGATCACGTGCTTCAGGCGTCGTTACGTCACTGTCTTCGAACCAATCGCAGGACGTATCGAAAATTAAATAAATGTTTTCGATAAAAAAAAAAGATCTACAGCTCATAACTGTTGCTATATCAAAACTTAACGCACATGACATAGACATCAAACGGCAACGCTTTATACAAGCGTATTCCTCCGCGCATGCGCAGTTAAGTAGCGACGCGCACCACAAGCTGCCAAAAACGAAAGTGAGTTGATCAGGTACGAGCTTTCTTTTAGTCATGCATACGTGTCCCAAATGCTTTTTATTTAGTTATTTTTATTAATTAGGCCGCTGATTACTTCACATGTTTTATTTTCAGTTTCTTGCCTACTGCAGCAGACACATCGCAGCAATGAGCAGCAGTAAAGTGGCTCTGGTCACCGGTGGAAATAAAGGCATCGGGTTCGCTATCGTGCGGGCAATGTGCAAGGATTTCGCCGGGGACGTGTACCTGACAGCTCGGGATGTCGGTCTAGGAACTGCTGCTGTGGACAGTCTGAGGAAGGAGGGGCTGGCACCGATCTTTCACCGGCTGGACATTAACGACCCCGACAGCGTCCGCTCCGCGCGAGACTTCTTCACAGAAAAGTACGGCGGCCTCGACGTGCTTGTCAACAACGCTGGCATCGCCTTCAAGAGTAAGTCATTTATTCAGAAATTAACACTCTGCACCTATTTATTGCCATTAAGGTGAAATTAATGAACCTACACATAGAAGCCTGACAC
The DNA here is from genome assembly GCA_032359235.1 of Enteromius mattozi. Lineage (NCBI taxonomy): Eukaryota > Metazoa > Chordata > Actinopteri > Cypriniformes > Cyprinidae > Enteromius > Enteromius mattozi. Next base: position 22,908,386 of record JAUMHE010000042.1, read on the forward strand.
ACACACACTCACAGATGTTATTAAAACATCTGATATTGATTTTCTACAGTTATTAAAGTTAAAAATATAGCAAAGTTAGTCAACATCCAATGCATGGAAGGCAGATTGGTAGTGTCTGGGGGAGAAATAACAAAAACCATATATAATATAATGGTGACTAGATGCCTGAATAATATATAAATATCCCTACAAACATGTTAAATAAATCTGAATAAATAAGCTTTCCATTGATGTATGGTTTGTTAGGGTAGGACTATATATTTGGCTAAAATACAACTATTAGAAAATCTGGAATCTGAGGGTGAAAAACCCTAAAATATATAAATACTGAGAAAACTGCCTTTAATGTTGTACAAAAATGAACTTCTTAGCAAAGCATATTAACAATCAATAAGTTGTAATTTATTTACAGCAGCAAATTTACAAATTATCTGCATGGAACATGATCTTTACTTAATATCCTAATGTTTTTTTGCCGTAAAAGAAAAATCTAGAATTGTGACCCATACAATGTATTGTTGGCTATTGCTACAAATATTTCTGTGCTACTTACGACTGGTTTTGTGGTTCAGGGTCACACATGTGTATTGCCTAGTTGCTTATAAGAATATTTTCAGATGTAATTTCTTCATTTTATTAGATTTGTATTTAAACATTATCAGAAAATTTTAGCTGATTTTAGATTTGTATAAATGGCTCTTTATTTAGTATGCTTTTGCATTTTCCACCAATTTCTAATCATAGCTTTTTCTAATCACATTCATGGTTTTTGTGTTCATATAGTAAGTCCCACAAAGTTTTTTTACCATTCCAGTTGAAAATAAATAAATACAAAACGGTTGGCTTTTCAGTTTCAATGACAAAAACAATGAAAAGGTTTTATATGCTGGGATATATTTATCTACTGTGTAATAAAAACCATTTTTGATTTCTTCATGGCAGCGGCAGACACAACCCCCTTTGGCATCCAAGCAGATGTGACAATGAAGACTAATTTCTTTGCAACTAGAGATATGTGCAATGTGTTCCTGCCCATTATCAAACCGGGAGGTAAGTCATGTCAGTTTTACCTTGCAGAAATGGATCATTTTTGTCTTCCCTCAAACACTCATTTCTTTCTAGGCCGGATGGTGAATGTCTCCAGCGTAATGGGCTCGGTGGCTTTAAGCCGCTGCAGTCCAGAACTCCAGGCCCGTTTCCGAAGCGATGACATTACAGAAGAAGAGCTGGTTGGACTGATGGAGCGATTTGTCCGTGAAGCTCAGGAAGGGGTTCACGCAGAGCGAGGTTGGCCTAGCACTGCATATGGGGTCTCCAAAACTGGCCTCACCACCCTAAATAGAATCCTGGCCCGAAATCTGACAAAAGAGAGGCCTGGAGATGAGGTCCTATGCAATGCCTGCTGTCCAGGATGGGTCAGGACTGACATGGCTGGACCAAATGCAACCAAATCACCAGATGAGGGCGCCGTTACTCCAGTGTATTTAGCATTGCTGCCTGCTGGGGCTAAAGAGCCCAATGGGCAGTTTGTTTCAGAGAAGAAAGTGCAGCCATGGTGAGACCTAGAAAGAGTAAGCATGTAATATTTGTGTTGTAAAGCCGGAGTCAAGTTCAGACACACCAGAGTGACCAAAAAATTCCAAAAAATTACAATGACATTGTGTACTTTATTTTTACACTAAAAGCTTTAACATTTGATCAATGTTTTGGTGAATAGACAAACTGAATAAAATTTTAACAACCAAATATAATGTGGTCTTAAAGGAACAGTTCACTAAAAAACACACAGAAAATCTATTATCCTGAGGCCATCCAAGTTTAGAGGACTTTGTTTCTTCATTTTTAACAGATTAAGAGAAATTAACACTGCTTCACTTGCTCACCAATGAGTCTCTGCAGTGAATGGGTGCTGTCATGATGAGAGTCAGTTACAAACATGTAGCTTTTCAAGATGTTTATTAATAGACTGGGGTCATGTGTATTACTTGAGGTTTATTGTGATGTTTTATCAGCTATTGGGACTCTCATTCTGATGGCACCCATTCACTGCAGAGGATCCATTGGTGAGCAAGTGATGTAATGATAAAGTTCGCCAAATCTGTTCTGATGAAGAAACAAACTCGTCTACATTTTGGATGGCTTGAGGGTGACATCTTTTGCAATTAATCATAATTCAGTGAACTATGCCTTTGTGAACTCCAGCTTGTGTATGTGTTAAATATTTGAATATGCAAAATGCATAATACATAAATACAGTCATTAAATACATCAATTAAGTCAAATTAATAAACTTCATTATTAATTGGATTGTAAACAAATCTTGTTTTGAACTGTTGAGTGTTGTACCTATAAATAATACTGATAAAAATGTCATTAATATGGAAAAGAAAATGTGAATTACAGAAATAAAATTCCATGATAATTCTCAGTTGTATTGCTTCTTCTTGAAATGCCTTTGATCAGTATGTCTGCAGACTTTAGAAGAAAGTGCATCCTCGCCGTCTCTGAAGTGCAGTATATACACTGATATTTAAAGTACTTGCTTAAATAAAGGCCACATTTCCAAGAGGAGCATAAAGATGTATCAGGTTACACATTTGTACATTTATTGCTCACAACAATATGTGAGGAACTCCTTTAGAAGTCTCAGCGGGTACATAGCTGGAGTGTGAGAGCAGGGTGTGCGCTATATCTGGACTCAGACAGCAAAAGGTCCTCAGTAAGTTAACAAACCCTTCTCTGCAGCTTTCTTCAATATCTAACATAGACCTTTCAGCAGAAATGGCAAACAGAAAGCGGGGCATTCCTCTGAGCACAGTAAGTTATATGCATTTATCAGTTTTGCAATTTATTATGTTTTTTTTAGTTCTTTAAATCAAAAAGGCAGAAGAATGCAATAGTTTAAAGCTTTTGTGTTGTTGTTTATTTTACTTTTTGCATTTGTTATTGTAATTTGATATATTTTGTTACAAAAATCATTATTTGTACTATTTTATTTCTATATACTTGTTTAAACCACTATATAGAAATACTAATACAAAATTATTGAAATTATTCTGACTAGTAAATTTAACAAATAATTACAAAGAAATAGAAAGTAACACATTGGATTAAACATATAATTATAAAGTAAAAAGTAAATTGTATAGTAATTATACTTTTATTTACAACTTTGAAAAATATGTGCAGTTATCGCAAGATTTGTGTTAAATAATTAGCAAAATGCATGCAATTACATATTACTTTTGGAATTAATTTTTTTTTTCAATCAGCATGCTGTTTACTTTATGCAGATCAGTCCGAAATTTCTTCATGCTAATTGCACAAGTCACACCTGGCCATTCAGCGCTATAGCTGAGCTAATCGGTGAGTTATGAGTGAACTTATTTCATAAAAACACATTTAGACGACAAGTTTTCTCATTATGGTGTTGCCATATTCTATAACAGTTCATTAGATATTCCAGTCAGATAAAATATTCTTGATTTTGCGAACTGTGTATTGTGTTGCAGATAATGCTTATGACCCAGATGTTCATGCCAGACAGATCTGGATAGACTGGACACGCATCAGAGGACTCGACTGCCTCTCGTTCATGGATAACGGGGAGGGTTTGACCAGAGCCAGACTACATAAGATGCTCAGGTACAAAGCACTACAGCCTGTCCATTCACTTAAGCTAATTTATAATTCATTTTAAGTACAGCAAGTAAAAAGTGTGTGAAATGGACTTGTAATTACTGGTTGCTATAATTACGAGAGAATCAAGAACTCTTATTGAGTTAATTTAAGGGATTCACAGTGGTCTTATGTCATTAGCACTAAAAGCCTATAACATTAAACCAACACTGGAGTGCTGGGGCCCACTGCCAGAATAATTAAGGACACCTAATTGGCTTCTTGTAATCACTATACTTATCATGCTGTGAATGAATGCAGCTGCTTATTAGTGTAAACGTTCGACCAGGTTAAGTACTCTCTTAATGAAAGAATGATCAGATATGTGATATACTGCGATCAATTTAATGCAGCTTTGCTGAAAAGTATTAGGAGAATACTTACTTTTGAAAAATACCCCAAACTTCTGAATGCTAGTATATGTAATGCATCTTAACAAATATTCATGATGTTTTTAAAGCTTTGGTTTCAGTGAGAAGAAAGCAGCGAAATTTCACATTCCAGTTGGTGTGTACGGAAATGGCTTTAAATCAGGGTCAATGCGTCTGGGAAAAGATGCCATTGTTTTCACGAAGACCAGAGACACAATGAGCGTGGGACTCCTGTCTCAGTCTTACCTTGAGGCCATCCGAGCACAGCGAGTCTTGGTGCCCATGATCACGTTTAGACGCGACGGACATAACCAGTAATCTTCTACAGCTTTCTTTTCAGTGTTATTAAAGCTTGTGCAAAGATCGTTGAATTGCATTCATGTGGATGAGTATCTTAAGCTTTGACGTAAACTGAATTCTTGACCTTTGACCTCACCAGTGTGGAGGATGGAGCCAGTCTGAGAGCGATCCTCACACACTCGCTCTTCAACTCGGAGAAAGAGCTTTTTGCAGAGCTTCGGGCCATCAGCGCTGCCGGACCCACAGGAACACGCATCATCATCTGGAACCTTCGCACGTAAGATACACGCAGAACTGGATGGATTAAATCAGAGGTCTTCAACCCTGCTCCTAGGGAACCCACTGTCCTGCAGAGTTTATTTCCAACCTGCTTCAACATACCTGCCTTTGTATTTTCAAGCAATTTTGAGGTTCTGATTGGCTGCTTCAGGTGTATTTGATTAGGTTTGTAGCTAAACTCCTTTGGAACAGGGTTGAACACCTATGGATTAGATGACTGACTTTTTTTAAAAGAATTTAATACTTTTATACAGAAAGGATTAGTGCTGTCAAATGATTAATTGCGATTAATCGCATCCAAAGTAAAAGTTTTTGTTTGCATAGTAAATGTGTGTATACTGTATATATTTATTATATACAGTGGGTACGGAAAGTATTCAGACCCCTCTTTGTTATATTGCATCCATTTGCTAAAATCATTTAAGTTCTCTTTTTCTTCCTCATTAATGTACACACAGCACCCCATATTGGTGTTTTTGCAATTTTTACAAGTTTTACACAAAAATTGCTTTTGCAGGTTTATTAAAAAAGAAAAACTGAAATATCACATGGTCCTAAGTTCAGTATTTAGTAGAAGCACCCTTTTGATCTAATACAGCCACGAGTCTTTTTGGGAAAGCCGCATTCATCTTTCCCTCGATTGCAACCAGTCGTCCTGTCCCTGCAGCTGAAAAACACCCACACAGCATGATGCTGCCACCACCATGCTTCACTGTTGGGACTGTATTGGACAGGTGATGAGCAGTGCCTGGTTTTCT
>JAUMHE010000042.1:22913871-22933201 GCA_032359235.1 Enteromius mattozi
GCTGGACTCAAATGAAGGTGTAGAACCATCTCAAGGATGATCAGAAGAAATGGACAGCACCTGAGTTAAATACATGAGTGTCACAGCAAAAGGTCAGAATACTTAGGAACATATAATAACACTTAGGATATTTCAGTCTTTCTTTTTTAGTAAATCTGCAAAAATGTTTTTCTGTCAATATGAGGTGCTGTGTGTACATTAATGAGGGAAAAAATGAACTTAAATGATTTTAGCAAATGGCTGCAATATAACAAAGAGTAACAAATTTAAGGGGGTCTGAATACTTTCCGTACCCATTGTATATATAAATACACACACAGTATATATTTTTGAAAATTGTATTTACATGTATACATTTATATTAATGTGTTAATTAATTAATAATATTAATTATATTAACTTATGTTTTCTATAAATATATTTATTATATATATTTATATTTTAATTTATAAACAACATATTTTTCTTAAATATATACATGCATGTGTATATATATATATATATATATATATATATATATATATATATATACATAACAAATACACAGAGTACACACACATATTACTTTATTACATATATAAAAACATTTATTTTGGATGTGATTAATCATTTGACAGCACTAGAAAGGATTCATTATATTGATCAAAAGTGACATTAAAGATATCTATAGTGATACAGAAAATTTCTCTTTCAAATTATTTCTGTAAACGTTGACATGTCTCACACAAGTTTCTTATCAATTTAAAAAAAAATATATTAAGCAGTACTGATGATTTCTTGGATGCTGATTATGCAGAAAATTCAGCTTCACCATTACAGGAATAAATTACAGTGTATAAATATATAGTAACAAATTAGTAATAGTACTGTTTTTGCTATATTTTGGATCAAATTAGTACAGTTTTGTTGAGCTATGAAAGCCTGTTTCTTCTACAGAAAAATACTACTTTGTTTCTCATAATTATTAAATTTTTCCTGCAATACTGAGGGTGTATCTCACAATTCATACTTTGTTTCTTCCAATTCTGAGAAAAAATTGCGAGAAATAAATGTATAATTACAAGATATGAACTCAAAATTACAAGTTGATAACTACATCAATATACACCGCAATTCTGAGGAGAAATTCAGAGTTATGAATGTGAGGAAAAAGTCAGAATTACCTCTTTTTTTAAATTCCACAGCTAAAATAAAAACAAACAAATCTGAGAGATGTAAATAAAAATATATTTTCCTCTTCCCAAGGTGGAAACAGTGACAGACAGACCTCCTTCAAAAACATTAAAAAATCTTACTGACCCCAAACCTTTGAGTAGTAGTGTGTAAATTGTGTGTTTTTCAGGACCACAAACGGGGAGACAGAATTGGACTTTGACACAGATAAATATGACATTCTGATCCGGGTGAACATCAGTGACAAGAGCAACATGACCCCAGAAAGTGAATACTCCTTACGGGTGAGCAAACATGCGGCATGGAAAAATATGTATGATAGACAATCATTAGTAGAAATCTACATGATCTTGTCTATGTTTTTATTAAAAGAGGCGAATATGTCAACTGGAAGGGAGGGGATGAAAAACAAGACTGTTGGGTGATGGGTTAGAAGGAATATTGATTCTTAATGTTTTTGTAATTGTAGGCCTACTGTAGCATCTTATACCTGAAGCCTCGCATGCAAATCATTATCCGAGGGCAAAGAGTGAAGAGTCAACTCATATCCAAAAGTCTGGCTCATTTTGCGCAGGACAACTACAGACCTTCATTCCTTGTATCCTTACAAAACATATTGTTTTCTGGAGTCCACACACATATAACATCATTACCGTCTCAGCATTTCTTAATTCGGGGCTCAGAACAAGCGTGTACGCATCACTTTCGGATACAACACAAAAAGCAAAGAGCATTATGGGATTATGATGTACCATAAGAACAGGCTAATAAAGCCATATGTGAAAGTGAGCTGCCAATGTAAGGTAACCAGAAATGATTGCATGTTTCTTCTCCTCCCTTTACCCATAAATTCAATACTAAAAGCCGTGGTCTGTGTTTATAACAGGCCGAAAGAAAAGGTGTGGGTGTTATTGGTGTTATAGAGTGCAATTTCCTTCAGCCCACTCACAACAAACAAGACTTTGATGACACCGATAAATACAGGTGCGCTCAACAAATGCTGTTTATCACTCTGCTGGTATTTACCCCAAATGATGCCCTTGGGTTACTTTGATGGAAAGGCGCTATTTTGTACAGGAAGATCATGCACAACCTCAGCATAAAGCTGGAGGAGTACTGGAACGAAATCCGCTACAAACGAAAAAAAGAGGACCCAAAGTGCACAGTAGCAATCGAGGATGTGTTGTGAGTATTGCAGTCGATAACCTGTCATAGAATCACAGGGTTTAAAGGACATTTCTGCCTAATTTAAAGAAATAGTTCGCTCAAAAGCAAAAAACTGTCATTATTTATTCACCCTTGTGTTGTTCCAATCCCCTTTGACTTTACTCCATGGAACACAATAGCAGTGCTGTTCCTGTTATTAAAATTTGTACAAATCATTTACAGTAATTGAAATAAAGTAGTAAAGACACTTAAACATAAATGAAAATGAAAATGTTGTCTTTGCAACTAACAGAAATATGTATGAGGTTTTAAAAATAGTAAAACTAAAATTGAAATAAATAAAGATTGAATGAATAAAAGACTTAAAACTAAGCTAACTTTTAACTATACTAAAATAACACTCTACAAAAGGAGATATTTTGAGAAATGTCACTCAGAAACATGCAAAACCACCATAAAAGTGGGTCATATACCTTGATAATAGGGCCAATATTTTTGACCCTGGAGAACAAAACCTTAAGTCGTAAGCCTGAAACACACTGCCCTTGCAGAAGAAAGACGTGCATCGTGAAGCAATTGTGGTGATTTCTGATTGGCCATGATTGCTTCATGATGCCAGTCTTTCATCTGCAACAGCCAAAAATCATCCGGTGTGTTTCAGGGTTTAAGTGTCAATGTTTCTAAATTGAGATTTATACGTTATCTGAAAACTGAATAAATAAGCTTTGCGTTGCTGTATGGTTTGTTAGGATAAGACAATGTTTGGTTGAGATACAACTTTTTGAAAATCTGGAATCTGAGGGTGAGAAAACATCTTAATATTGAGACAATTGCCTTTTGTCCAAATTAAGTCCTTAGCAGTGCATGTTACTGATCAAAAATTGAGTTTTGATATATTTACAGTAGGAAATTTACCATTTTCAATGAACGCTATCTTAATAGACTAATGATTTTTGGCATAAAAGAAAAATCTTACCTGTGTCTTCTTCCGAGAGGAAAGTTCCAGATCAAGTGTGGGTTCAGTGTGACAGCTGCCTGAAGTGGAGGAGGCTTCCAGATGCCATCACTGAGCTGCCGGATAAATGGTTCTGCAGCATGAACTATGACCCACAGTTCAGGTGACGGCAAACAAAATACTTATGCCATGATATCATGAGTGAAAAGGAGGGGTTTGAGTGGGTCTGGGATATCTGAGAAGATGCATGAAGGTTAAAGGAACCCAAAGGAAGCCAAATATTTGTGTTCGACAGATGGAAAGAATAACTGCCAGTGCTTCTAGGTCACTGGATTGAGTATTTTCTGTTGAACCCCTTATGATTTAAAGTTTTGTTTTGTTCTGCCTGTCTCCTTGTTGGCTTTCTCAACATGCATATTGTTAGTTTTACTGTCACCTTACTCTGAGCTTCACACAGGAGCTGCTTGGTTGAGGAAGAACTAGAGGATGAGGAGGAAGATCAGAAGTCATACCCTAAACCCTTTAAACGCCAGTAAGTTATACTCTGACTGTTACATGCCATTCTTAAAAACAACAGAACCTTTGATATTCAGCAAAATCTGTATTTATTCAGGAGGAGAAATACAAAGAGTTTCCTTGAGGAGAACGTCCCAGATGTAAGAACATTTGCAACTAGAGAGCCAAGTAGCAACTGCTAATGAATCAACATTTGTAAAAGTGTTGTAATATTTTAACATTCATTAAGCCATTGTAAACTGGTTGTTCACCAAAAACCAAATCCCAAAAACTTGTGTTCTTCTTTCAGAGCACACAGAGTCAAGAGCGACCAGCTTTAACAACCACTCAGGCACCCAGACATCCACCAGCCTCTGTTATGTCTGGTAAAGATGCAATGCCACATAAAAGCCGTACTAAAATAGCTCTGACCCACCTTACTGCGTGGTTACAGAGGCTCTGATGTGGCTTTTGGTTGTGTTAATGAAATGCCTCATTAGAGACCCCTGAAACTTTTCATGACAGTCAGTACGTGTCTAGTTTTTTCCTCATTCGTTTTGGAGAATTAACACTGAAGGTCATATTCTGAAAAATACAAAATTTGAACATGCAATGGTGTTTTTTTGCATTTGTGTTAAGTATTGTGAAAAATAAACTTGTGTGCACCTTTTCATATTTACTTATTAAATTTTGAGGTCGATAAGATTTGTTAATGATTTCTGAATACGCTTCTTCTCAGCAAGATTGCATTTATTTGATCTAAAATACAGTTAAATAAGTAACATCAGTATCCCAGGATCCTTAAGAACTCATTCTAATATGGTGACTTGGTGCTCAAGAAACAATACTTTAAACAGTTGCTTAATATTTTAATGGAAACTATGATACTTTTTTAAAGATTTTATGAAGTTCAAAAGAACAGCATTTATATGAACATTTGTAACATTATAAATATCTATACTGTAATTTTTTATCAATTTAATGTATATTTTATTAAATGAAGTTCTAAAAAATAAGATTTAAGAATATTTCTACTGTTTTTGTCCCTACAATATGTCAACAACAGTACACCCCACTGACTTTCATTTTATGAACCAAAAAAACTATTTTTTTTGGTCGATATACACACATTCACAGAGTAACACAATACATAATTTAATGCATATTTTTAGATGAGAGAATTTAGGTGTACTATTGCATTAGATAATAATTTCATGTTGCACTACCATATATTTAAAAAAAAAAAATTATTTACAGGTATTTACTTTATTACTAACTTATTTTCATAGGACTGTCTTTAGCTGAGAAGTCTCCACTGCCTCTCATTAACCTGACTGTTGTCTCCAACTCTCTAAGAAGGTAGGAATAATAAAACTGGTGTTTGTTCATATGGATTTCTGCTTCATATAACATGTATTAAGGTTAGTTTATGTTTTATTTCACTTTTTCTAGAGCAAAACAGAAGTTTTCCTCCATAGAAACACAGGTGGATGTGACACCATTCTTTCCTGTCCTCTCTCTCACCCCACCACAAGAGCGCTCCTCTCAGACACACTGGCCTGCTTTGAATGAGGAGAGAAAGCCTCTCACTCAATCCGACACACTCGTGAGCAAAGCCGCGTGCGGCATGATGGAAGAAACTGAGTCGCATCAGGGGCCCGCCGCAGCAGAAGAGACATGTGAAAGAGATGCATCATCTGGGACAGGGAGGGAATACAGCTCAGCTGCGGAGCACATAATTGAATTGCCCCTGAAAAATGAGAGGAAAAGTGTGGTGCATCATGAAGGTCATGCTGATGATGAAGAAGAGCAGGAGGAAGAGGAATGTAACTTGGCAGAGGTGCAGCGGTGGCAGGATGAGCTAATGGAGCTGATGAACGAGACGGCGGAGGAGAGAGATGCCTGCCGTCAGGAACTAGATGTGCTTAGAGAGCACAGCGCCGCCCTGGAGGACGAAAGAAACCAGCTTATCAGCAGGGTAGGAGGCAGAGTTAACCTTTGTTAATGTTAGTTTCGAAAAATACAATTATTTATTGTTTGTTCATGTTAGTTCACAGTGCAGTAATGCAATGAATAAAATCTTTTCAATGGTCTTGTATTAATATATTTTAATTTTAGTTTAGGTTTAGTAATTTTATAATGTACTATTTTTGTCATATATATATATATATATATATATATTTTTTTTTTTACGTTTTAGTAACTTTGTTTATGTGCTTTTACCATTTTTATTTGGATTTAATTTTAGTTGTATTTTTATGGTGTGAAAGTGAATTTAATTATTTGTGGGAGTAGATTAGATACAAAGTTAATGGAAACACGCAAATTTAGTTTCGGTTAGTTGCCATGGCAACCAGATTTTTTTCAGGTTGAACTTTTTCATTTAGTAGCTTTGGTTTTAGGTGTTAATAGCAACACTGTTTAGGGGTTGGATATGTTGACAGTTGGCCATTAAGCAGCTATTTAAGCATGTTTATTAAAAAGTATTACATTTTGTTTGTGCTGTTTCAGCTGGAGAGTGTAGGAGAAGAGAAGAGCAGGCTTTCTGCCCTGTGTCATCAGCTGAGGAGTCAACTGTCAGATCTCAGGGAACACAGCCAGAGAGGAAAGGAAGAGAAAGACGACAGCTCTAAACTCAGGATGCTGCGTTTAAACCTGAGTCGTCTGCTGCTGTCTTTCATTCCCTCTCTTCATCTTGAGCATGTAGACTACAGCAGTGATGTCATAGATACCATCCTCACCCAGGTTCTAGAACACATCTCTTAGAATGCTTCTCTGATTTTCAAAGTTAGGACTGAGTCTTACTGACCAGAGAAATTATTTGTATATTCATATCGTGTTATTGTTACAACTGGGTGAAATTATTACAGTTTCTAATATACTTTGTCATATATTTACATTTCAGAGAGAAACATATCAAAATTGCAGGAGAAATCACTATAGGAATAAAGGCTTTCCTTTTAGTCAAAAGAGCCTTTTTGAAAAAGGCTTTGCTTGTTTGTTTGTTATTTTTATGAAAAATAGCACAACCAAGATGGCCACCGCTTGAACTGACCTGCTCCAGTAAAGGCTTAATTCACTCACATTCAGGTACTAGATGTTCATTTATCATACATTTAATGAAGTTCTTTTCCACTGTGACCTCTATGTATGCTTTCTTGCTCCTTACACACATATCAGTCGTCCTTCTCCTCCTATCTTCCTTCTGACCTCAACACATACCCATCTACCACTTAAACTGTCACTCTCACTATTAATCAAATCTTCTTTTAAAGACATCCTCCAATAAATACATAATAAAGGTACGCTGTGAACTCAGCAGTGACCTATCGACTTACATTCATTTGCTCTGAAAGTAAAACCTATAGATGTGACCTAATCATTAAAATGCTTGTTTATTTTTACCATCACTGTCAGTTCTTCTGCCAGGGAGGGGCTAACGTAAAAAATAAATTAATACCCCTATTATATTAAAGGTCATAAGTTGATGATCGTTCTCTGCCAGTGCCATACAGAATGACCAGCACCGTTCATTGTAAGCTGCTGTTTGGTGTCAGTAAGATTTTTTATCTTTTATCTTTATTTTTCAAGGATTTCACACAACACTTTTCTTTTGAACTTTTTATTTATCAAAGAGTCCGGAAAATCAGGGTTTCCTTAAAAATATTAATCAGCTTAATGTTTTCAATGCTGATGATCATAAGAAATGTTTCTTGAGCACCAAATCAGCATATTAGAATAATTTCTGAAGGAAACTGAATGTGACACTGAAGAGCAGACTAACGATGCTGAAATCTTACCCCCCCCGAATCTTAGTATAACACCTTAGCTAGGCATAACTGTCCCAGCTGATGTCAATTCTTCAGACTACTTACCTACCAGCTGATGGAGAGGCCGAATTTCATGCAACACCTGTCAGTGTTATAAATGGATGACTCTTGGGAACCAGGCTCATTAAATGCCTAAGGTTACCAAAATATTACACTGGCCCTGCCAGGGCATAACAAGAGTCAGATGTAATCTCTTGGATGGCAGCAGGGCAGCTGTGTCATGGTCTGGTTAATACTGTGATTCGATGGAGTAGTTCACCTAAAAGTCATCATTAACTGGCCCTCATATTCTTCCTAACCTGCATGACTTTCTTCCTTCCAGGTAAGAATAGAATCTAGGGCTGTCAAACTCCAAACTTACAAAGAAGAACCATAAAAGTTGGTCACACAAGTAGTCCATATGACTTGTGCATAATATTCTGAAGCCAAACAACAAAATAGGTCAAAATAAAAGCCATTATTCAATGAAAATCTCGCCACAGCTCACCTTGAGAGTTCATAAGAGACATAGTAATGTCTAGTTGGATAATGAATCCTTTTTTTGAGTTGGATCTTTTCTGTGAATTCTTTGATCCCATTCACAAAGCCAGCATGAGTCGGTTTTGTAGTCGTATGGTCTACTTTTGTGCTACCTTTACAGTGATTTTTGAAGCTTGAAAGCTCCAGGCTGAGCTCGTATCTAGTACACACTCTTTGGTATCTGTCAAAATCCTTTTCCTTCTGGATGCCACAGTCATGTGGGGTCACAAGGTCCAGGCCTGTGCCAGATTTGATGTTGTGTTATTCAATCTCTTGGACCATCAAAATCAAACTGGTAAGGAGTAAAATATTACGCTGAAGTTTGCACATTTTTAAAAGTATGGGAAAAAAGACAGTTGATGATTTTTAAAGTGCCCCTACTATGGCTAACGAAAGGTTCATATTTTGGTTGTGGGAGTTCCGCTATTTTTACCACTCCAAAGCACCTAGTGGCAGAGATTGAATTAGCATTTTTATTCAAACAAATACGAAAACATCAACAAATGGTCGGCAATATGCTAATGTTTTATTTTGAAATCAACATGAAACTGCTTGGGATTCATTTTAAAAACGACTTGTTTCAATGATTCAGAGTCGACTCTTTCTTTTGAGAGACTTTCAGATGTAAAACTTTGCAGGATGTTTTCATTCAAGGCCATTTTCAAAAATCCATAATAATAGGGGCACTTTAAGCTCTTTTTTAAATGATGCAGTTCTTCAGTAGGTTGTACGATTCTTTTGAAACATTTAAAAGTTATTGATTTATGGAGCTAGGACGTTCTTTTGAATGTAATTAGAACCTTCATTTAGTGTTTTATCTGAACCAATCTGGAATGTTTTGATAGTACGTACACTTCTCACTTTTGGTTTCTGCAGATTTTTAGTGGAGATATGAAATAGCCCAAATCCTGAAGTCTCCAGCATCGCAACTGTCAAACCAGGGCTGAAGGTCAGACTTTTTTTTTTTTTTTCTTCTGCAGAATTAGAAAGGTCCATTTCTTACAAATTCAGTGTTTTGTATTAAGCAGTATCCTGAGGGTTATGTGATTCTCTTCGATCTTTACCCCTTCTGAATATTGCATGTTGATTTATGTCCCACACGCTGAGCCAGATCCAGGTCTCAAAATGGATTTTAATGGAGTTGCATTAGTGGAGTTATTCTAGATTAGGGCTTATCAGCCAGCTCAAATTTACTCCGCACTTCACATCAATCCATCTCGACTTGTACTAGGCCTCTGAGAGTGGTATATAAGGAGGTGTTGAGAACAAGCAGACAACTTTCAGGTTTCTGCTTCACGGTTTTCTTGTCGTCATCTCTTTTCTGGAAAACTAGAAGTTGGCATTTATCTTAATATTATTCAAGATAAGTGAACACTGTTTAGCTGTCTTAAAACAATGATTCATTTAAGTGTGCCCTTCAAAAAGATAGGAAGTAAATTAGTCCCTGAGGAAGCAAGATTGCATTGACTCTGTACATGGTAATATGCTGTTTTGTGCTTTTGTAAATTAAAAATTCACTTTCCCACCAGTAAAGAACAGTTACAATCCATTTTGACTGTTAACTATTATTTTAAAATGTGGAAAACAGAATAGTAAAGAGAATAATTTAGACAACAATGGTTATCAATGTTGACAAAATCTTGATCTTCCCAAATGCATTTCCTCAGATGTCCACAAGGGGACGCTCAGTCTTCAGTACAGCTATCAAATATATTTATCTTTATATATTTTAGCTAATGAAGCAAAATATGCATGCTCTGTCTGGATGATACAAGAAAACATCAATTATTTACATTATGGTCTCATCTGTTGCTATCATTTAAACCGAAGCAACAAAATAGCAACAGAACCACAGGAATGAGTGTGCAGTTATTAAATAATTTATTTATAAGATACTTCACTACTGATGATAATGAGCAGCTCCTTTAGGACAGTGTTAATTCTTTCCAAACCCGAGCATCATTTTCCTCCACCTTTAGATGCAATAACATGATTACATTTCTGTAGCCTTTATATAATGTTTAAATAACACATACATTGCATTAGGGAACGTTTTTGTGCCCTTCCTGGTTCTCTTAAGCACTAGCAGCATCACTAGGGAGTGAGAACATGATTGAATTTTTGCCGTACAGTCATGTCACAGCTCTGAAGTCGTAATGAGGACAAAAAGGGCCACATATTTGCCTCCTGTCTCATATCTTGCTCAGTGTTTCTGATCTGCTCATGTCTCAACTTGAAAAACCAGTGGAGGAATAGATAGAGAGATTGACTGACAGGCTGTGGCTAGTTGTCACAATAGACTGTCCCATTAACAGCCTTAATATTTTATATATATATATATATATATATATATATATACAGTATATATATATATATATATATATATATATATTGATGAAACAGAAAAAATAGAAAAATCAACACTTTTATTCCGCAAGGATGCATTAAATTAATCAAAAGTGTCATTAAAGGCATTTATAATGTTACAAAAAAATGTTGTTTTTTTTTTACGTTTTATTGATCAAAGAATCACTGTTTCCAAAAATACAACAACAAAAAAATTAAGGAGCACAGCTGTTTTTAACATTAATAATAATAAAGATTGTTTTTTGAGCAGCAGATCAGCATATTTCTTAAGGATCATGTGACACTGAAGACTGGAGTTATGATGCTGAAAATACAGCTTTGATTCACAGAAATAAATACAATTTCAAAATGTATAAGGTGTTATTCTGGCCGACAGACTGGATCAGATTCTGTTCCGTTCATTCTGTTCAGATATTTGTGTTTTAGCATGAAATTGCACTTGTGTCTCTATATACTGAGATATATCCCTTCTGACAACTTCTCTGTGTAACAAGTCTCCCATATCTGACACCACAAGTCAAGGTAGTATAAAAACTCGAAACTTTGTCCTCTGGGGCCGTATTAAAGAAGCATGTTAACTGTAAAATCCTATCTTATGTGTTCAGTTACCATGGCGATTTGAGTTAGAACTTGTCAGATCTTTACTCAAGATAGGAAGTATCTGCAATACGGCCCCTGATCTGCAGTAATTCTGTGACGGCAGTCCAGAACGAGAGCCATTATTGCTTCATAAAGACAAAATTCAACTACTTTAATAGATGGAAAATTTGAGACGGTAAAAGTTGCTCTTTGATGCAAGATTTCTGTCAAAAGAAGGTCAAGCTGGTCCAATATGTGCACCAAGGATCATTACATCATCTCATATCTAGGATACAATGATTTGGAAATGGCTTCAGCTCTTTGAAATATCTGAAACATCTTGTAGTCAATTTACCCTTTAAAGAGTTTAAATCAGATTTTTAAGATGAGTGCAGAAAGCACTAAAGCAAAAATCGACTGCACTTAATCAGTATTTTGGTCTAAGCATTATTAAACAAGATGTTTTTTTGAATTATACATTTATATAATAAATATATTAAGTTATACTTCGTAAGATGTTGAGGTAAAGATGTATTTTTTTCTTGACCCATTGACAATTTTTTCATTCTTGTTTTTAGTGCTCGGCAACGATTAATCACATCCAAAATAAACAATTTTGTATGTAACCCTGGACCACTTAAACCAGTCATAAGGGTAAATCTTTTCCCAAATGAGATTTATAGATCATCAGAAAACTGAAAAAATATTTTTTCCAATGTATGGCTTGTAGGATTGAACAGTATATGTTCAATAAGAAAAGAAAAGAAAAACAAAATATTGAGAAAATCGCCTTTAAAGTTGTCCAAATGAATTTCTTAGCAATGCATATTACTAAACAAAAATTAAGTTCTAATATAGCCTATTTATGGTAGGAAATGTACAAATCTTAATAAATCTGATCCTTACAAAGTATTGTTGTTGTTTTTTAAATATAAAAACATAACTTATTTTTCTTAAATATTTACATGTATGTGTGTGCATTTATATATAAATATAGATGGTACACACATATATTGTGTACACAAAAACTTTTATTTTAGATTTGATTTTGCACTACTTTTATTAAACTTTGCTCAATTTAGTATAGATTTATGGATAAAACAAGTAAAAAAATCGGCAGCTTAATTTAAAATATATATTTCATAAAAGGAGACATAGAATAGTGAATAAGTCCCTTAGTATGATTTTAGATTATACTTTAATATTATCGAATATTCTTGCCTTGTATCTCCTTAAAAGCAGTGCACGTTCTTTCCAAGGCTCCTCTGATATGCGTAGACATATGCCATGGCATTGCCCCCCTTGACTTCAGTGCTGGACATGGTGTCCCAGCATCCAGAATGAAACAGCATGTTATCATAGCGAGCAGGAGAATGCCTGCTGATGCATCTGCCATCCCATGTGTGTCCCGCACCCAGAGCCGTCCAGCGTCTCCTGCTTTTCCCCTTCAGGCTGTGGAGTTCTGCTGATGGCATGTTAGCGATCATCCCAGCCAGCATGAGGTCTCACAGCGTCGTCTGGACACTGTCCAAATGTGCAGTGGCCTGTAATGCAGTGGAATGTGATTGGATACAATTGCCTCGATTGTCTAAATGACAGCTAGAAACTGCCTCATTTTGAGCTTACACTGTGCAGTAAATCAGAATTGCTCTGAACACTGTTGACTGGCCCATTTAGTATTTACTACAGATTAACGTTAAGATTAATATAATGTTGTTTTTTGTGGGTGTTTGTGTGTCATTAAATTAGGTATGACATAGTGTTGACTTCTTTTGGAGAACTGTGTTCATTAATCTTAGGAAAAAAGATCTCTTATGCTTCTTATAATCTTCAATGTTAAAACCCGCTTCTTATTTTTATTGTAAAATACAAATTCTGTCAGTTTTGATCAATTTGATGCATCCTTGCTAAAGTTGCAAACTTTTGGACATTAGTGAAGCTGAATGGTTTAATCAACTCTCACTGATGCAATACAGCTCAATTTGGATTGACTTGAGATCAGTTTCACTGCAGCTGTTTGGTGCAGAATCATCTTAAAGAGATTGAAAAAGAGTGCTGCTATACTAAGTCTCGATGGGATCGAATTGTGGCTCAAAACCAAAAAGCCAGTTTGCTTTTCATAAACAACATTAATTGCTTTGACGATATTGCCGTTTATGGCAGCTGAGATTGTTGAAATCGTAAACACACTCATTACAAACCTCCAAGGTTTTTTTTTAATAGCCTGGTCCTTTATGATAATCTACAGTGTGTTTTTCCACATACCAGCCTATAAATCCACCACCATTCATTGATGTTGGGAATACTATCATAGGGGTGATAGGATATTACTTTCGACTATTGTTTTGAAGTTACACCCACATAGAGGACTTTTTTTTTACACATTTACACCTATTTATTAATTAACAACTACAAGTAAATATGTGTAATGTGATATTTTCAACACTACATGCACAGGAAGGTAAATGCGTGAACGAGACCCTCCCCCCGCGGCCCGGAATAGTTCAGCTCAATCACAGGCAGCTCAATTCTCAATGGAAGCCCGTCCCGTGGCTCCGCCCCCTCCACCATCAAACCAGCCCCTTTAAATATTAACTCTTCATTTGCAGCTGTGTCCTGAACCACAGATGTGGACAGATGCCTTGCTGGGAAGTACAATTGTTATGTCATGATCCACAGACATCAGTAAAAGGGATACTTTTGGATTCCCTCTTGATGAACTTTTATGTAGTAATGAAGTAGAAAGGTGCTTTTAAAGTTTCCCTATTATGGATTTTTGAAAATGACCTTTCATGCAGTGTGTAACAGAGCTCTAAGTGAATGAAAACATCCTGCAAAGTTTTAATTCTGAAAGTGCACTGTGTATAAAGATATTGTCTCTCAAAATGAAGTAGACTCTGAATCGTTTTTAAAACGACTCTCAAGCTGCTTTATATTGACGTCAAACATTAGCATATTACCCGCCCACTTGTTGGTCTTTTCGCGTAGGTATGAATGAAAATGCAGATTCATTCTTTACCAATAGGTGGGCTTTTGTGTTACAAGCTCAGAAACACTGCTTTAAATAAAATGGACCAATAACCAATCGTTGAACGAATCGTTTGGAAGCCGTAAAACAAAGGTTAAAGGTTAAAAAAAATGCATATTATAAGAAAATTATGTTTTTGACCTTGCGTGTTTGTCAACCTGTTGTTAGGGACTCCCAAAACCAAAATATCAACCTTTTATAACCTATAACAGGGGCATTTAAACTCACATGAGATGAAGAATCCAATATTAGTATCCTGATAATGTAATCACATGGCCTGTATCTTTATCTCAGTAACTCTCCTCCCCTTCATGCGTTTGTTTTTGTCGAACTTTTAATATAAGGGTGCGGTGGTAAAGAGTGTGGTTAAACTGCATGGAAGGCTGTTGGTGTCTTTGTGTCCATCTGCTTACAATTGTGTCTGATTGACACATCTGTCTACTTCCCAGCTATTACCCCTCCTCTTCCATGCTTATTTTCCTTATTTTCTCTTCACTCTTTCACGTCCTCTAGTACAGTGATTCCCAACCAGGGCTAAGTGTGCCCAGGGGATATTTAAGTAGATTTCAGAGGGTAACATATTCATTTTGCTTTGTTAAAGGGACAGTTCACTTAAAAATGGAAACTCTGTCATAATTTGTTCATGTCATTCTAAATAGAACTGTTACTTCTTCAGAACACAAAGGACATTCTAAGAATGCTGGTAACTAAATTACATTGGCTCATTCAAACAATAACAACAACAAATGAACAGAAAATGAAAAGTACCAGTTTGGAATGACATGATGGTAAATAATGACAGACTTGTTTATGTCTTTCTCTTTAAACTTGTTAAACAGACAAATAATAATGTAATGAGTAATTTCTTTTTAAGGAAATATTTTGTGTATGAAATTTAATGTAGGTAGTTTACATTGTGTGTATAACATTCAGAATTTTATACACTCTGAAAAAAGGTACAAAAGCTGTCACTGGTTCAGTACCTCTTTAGAAGTTATACACTCGTACCTTAAAGTCCATATTGGTACCATGTTAGTCCCTAAAGTGTCAGAAAGGTATTTTTCTGGGAGTGCAGAAGAACAAATTTCACTTAGAAATTGCTAGTGATTTTAACGATGAATTACATAGAAACAGCAAATGACGCAAAAAAACTAAACAAACATAGAATTGTTGAAGTAGGAGATTAATAGTTTATTTCTTTTAAAACATACTGCAATAATATTTGCTTTATTTACAATTTTTTTTTAAAACAGTCAATTTTTATTATTTATTTATTTTACAATGATCCTGTACTACTGGATTTATTAGTTTAAAAAGGAGTCATTATAATAATGGATTACTTACTTTTTAATATACTCTTTTTAATTTTTGTATTTATGTTGTGCAGAGCATTTATCAGATCTAGCCAAATGGATGCATTGGTCAGTCATTGCTAATGTATTCAGTAAGAACAAATTATCTAATAAAGAGATAAAGGGAGTAATGTTTGTCTGGACATGTGATCTCAATATGGTGGCCCCCATGAGGCGACACTCTCCATGTAAAATAAAACTGCTGTTATCATCTCATGTGAGGGTACTTTATTTACATATATTGAAAAGTATTTTTTCTTTATTTTTGAATGAGTGAATTAATAAGGGTAAGCATTATTAATGATTATATACTAAATGACATTCAGTACAGCGTCACTGAGCAGGGAGTTCAGAAGACAAAAAAGTCTATTCTAGTGAATCTTGAATCTGCAGGTTTCAAACTGTTTGTGTTAAGTGGGAGTACGACGACGAGGGCTTCACATTGAGACATGATTTTAACGGCCCACAACTTGAGAACTCTTACCCCTCAGTTTGGGGTCTGGGATTCATTGTTCCTTAATCCTCCTCCTCCCCCCACCACCCTCACATAACCCTTTTTTTCCTTCTCTCTCCCTCTCTTTCTCTCTCTCCCTCTCTCTCTCTCTCTCCTTTTGCGGCCCCTGACCCTCCGTTTCTCTCTTTCTCTGCCTACTGCTATAGAAGCCAGATGAGAGCACGAATACCGTCCCACCCTACCCCCCTTCCCTTCTCACTTTTCTTGTCCCCCTCTCCCCCTCTTCGTGTGTTTCAATCCCCGAGAGCTATACAAGTAACAGAGATGGAGAGAAAGAGCGAAAGGAAGAAAGAGAAAGCTCTTGTATATCATAGGCCTCCCAATAATCAGCATACATGTGTATGTTCATAGGACTTGTAACTCACCAGTGTTGGAAAGTGTCTAGGTAAAGCTAGCAATGCAACTAGTGTAAAGGTGATGTGTTTTTCATTTCTAAAACATTTCAGAATATTGTGGAGGGCCAGTTTAGCCAGTAATGTGAGTTTGAGGCGGGACTATCCGTTTATTGACTAATGGCAGAAGAGGGAGTATTTGTGGAAACCTGTTTAAAAACAGTCATTATTTTTCCATTTGGTGATGCTCGAAGCACAGAAATGCACGGTTGGAGTTGTTTAATCAGCTTTTTCAATAACAAGTTTTTCCGACAAGTTGCATGACAAAGCACAAAGAAAGTACTATTTAAGTATCGGATGATTTATTGAGTGAGACTGTCTCACTCTATATTTAGTACTGTTATAAGAGGTTTGATTCATTTTAGTGAGTCTGTTTGTTTTGAGCTCTTTCAAAGAGTGCTTAGTTCTCAGTTAAGCATTTCTCTCTTTTTTTTAGATAACTAATTAGGATAACTAATACATGGTTAGGTATCTAAATTGTTAGTTATCTAAATATTGCTGTTTAAAACAACTGTTTCCACTTCAATTTTTTAAAACAAATCTTCATATTTAGTCAGTGTGTATTATGTATTAACTAGGTTGAATAAAAGTGTCTAATTAAAATGTTTTCGCTTCACACCTTCAGTTTTTAGAAATGACACAGAATAGTTGTAGTATAATCTTCTTACAGCATTGTATAAAAAAAATAACAGTTAAACATTTAATTAATTACATGCATTAATGGCCTAACCTTTAAGGTCCTAGTGTTAATATATATTTGTGTGATGCTGTCAACTTAACTGATATCCTTATTGTACGGCTCTTATTTAGTATCCTTCTTTATATAGCTCCATTTTTTTTTTCTAAGTAGCATGTGGTGTATCTTTTTTTGCCCAAAGCTAAACTTGACTGCAGTTGAACTACATGAAATTCTATGTTTCTTGTAGCTTTCCAAGACACTTTCAAAAAAGTAGCTTCCCTAAAGCTGATTCTCACGTTTCGAGATAGTAAGATAGAGATATACAAGTTGTTGAATGACGTTGTCGGGCTCGACAGTGACTGGTAAGTGAGGGCTTGAGTCTCAGCAAGAGAAGCGAGTTGTTAACACACTCGTGTGTGTGTGTGTGTGTGTGCGCTGTGAAGGGGGATGGCTGCCTTGTTTGTAGCTTGTCAGCAATTGCCTGAGACAAGCTTCCCCTGCATGTGTGAAAGCTGCTTGGCTTGAATGCCTGGAACGTACCAAGTGGCGACAAAAGCGAAGGGGGGGACGGAGGTGAGAAAAAACGATCAGACTGGAGACAATAGGCCCCTGAAGTGTTCCCCCCAAGTTGCTTTGATGTTGTCCTAGTGTCTAGATGCTGAAGGGGACCAGGGACTGCAGGGAAGAGCAGCCCTTTGTGTGGATGTGTGTGCACTTTTTGGGCCAGCACGGACAAAAGGGAGGGGTACAAAAGCCTGGAGAGAAATAAGAGAAGAAACAAATGATGAAAACCCAAATGATCCTGAACGTGTTTTTGTATGGCCGCTGTGTGTGAGAGGGCACACAGAAAGGGAGAAAAGCGAGAGAAATAGGAGGAGACGCGCGTACGCTGGGGCTGATAGAGTGACAGAAAAAGAGAGGGGGTGAGTACACTGTATCTTTTTCTTCAGCACCAGATCACTCTCTCTTTGTATTTTACCTTTTCTTACTTTATCTCTCTCTTTTGTTCGAGGGGGGTGGGTGTGTGTGAAAAATAAGTAGACCCAGAGTTGGAGCCGAAGTTGGGTCTGCGAACGGCATGCTGTTATTATTGTGGTTATTCCTGGCTAGGTGAGCGTGGGTAAAAACGGTCGCTACTATTACGCTCCGTTATTCTTAGTCCTTGAAAAGATATAGGGGTGTATGGAAAGGGCAGGGGGTGATGATGGGGGAGTGGATGGTTTGGAATGTGTCATTGGATAGTCTGGATGAGTTGCCCTCCGTGCCAGTGTAAACCTCTTCTGCTGTCATTATTGTCTTGTTATTCAGGAGCGGGTTCAGCTGTGTGTGTGTGATAGCTGCAGAGCAACAAGAGCTTTTCTCTTTCTGTGTGTCAGGATTGTCACTCTCGGCTGCGGGTGAATTGTGCAATGATTGAAGCCGTGTGTGTGTGTGTTTGGGGGGCGGTTCTATTCTGCCTGGGGGGGTTTCTCAGTCTGTGCCCTCCATGGTGGTAGCAGACTGCTTTTACACTACCAGCTGTTCCGAAAACCTGCAGTGATTTTCTCTTTCTTTCTGCCTGTCTCTCATGCTAAAGGTTATCCGATCGTCTCCGGTGTCACTCACACATGCAATTTCTATTGCTGTTGGATGTGTGTGAACCAGCTGCTGGGGCCGAAGACAAAACTATTTATGTATTTATTTGGAGTTATGAACGGAACTGTTCCCATAATATTTTGTATTTCATAGGTTGCAGGATATATTCTGCCTTCACTTGTCCTTAATTGGAAGATGCTACTTAATCCAACACTGCTGAAGTTGTATTTATGAGCATGTCATGTTCAAGAGTTGGACTTCTGTTCATGCACATTTCACAAAATGTACAATATCAAGCAACAGTAATGTGTATGACCAGAATTGCAAGATATTTAAATGTTTTTTCAATTGTCTACCATAGTATGTCAACATGTCATATTAAGAATAATCTCTGTGACATGTAGCTACAGTAATAGATGGCAATATTTGGTCACACTTTATATTAGGTAGCCTTATCTGCTATGTACTTACATCAAAAAATAAGAACAATGTATTTATTGTATTGCAAAACACTTTTGCTGCTATTGAGGTAGGATATGGGTAAGGTTAGGGACAGGTTAGGTGGTGTGGGATGGTTTAAGGGTGGGTTAAGGTGTAAGGGATGGGTCAACATCTAATTATGTAATTAAAAAAAAAAAAAAAAAAAAAAAAAAAAAAAATATATATATATATATATAAATACACACACACACACATATATTTATA
>JAUMHE010000042.1:22940121-22976931 GCA_032359235.1 Enteromius mattozi
AATTGGGTGCCAATAATTGTGGCCAACATGTATTGGAGAAAAACATTTATTTCATCATGAGTTTTTCTCCCCATTTTAAATTGTTTTACTTCAATGGTAGGTTAGAATTTTGTACATTTTTGAATGAAAGATCAAAAGGATAAACAATGCAGATTTATTTTCACAGCCACCTTTGCTCAGATTTACCAACGGTGCCAATATTAGTGGAGGGCACTGTATTTAATTAAGTGTTATTATAATAGTAAGTACATGTAATATGTAACAAGGGCACCTTAAAATAAAGTGTTAAAATGTCAGTTAAGTAATTACGATAATTAATTAATAATACATTTATAATTATCATTATTAGGGTTATATTTCACTGTTTAAGAGTTTGGGGTTGGAAAGGTTTTTTAAATGTTTTTGAAAGAAGTCTCTTATGCTGCATTTATTTAATCAAAAATACAGTAAAAACAATAATATTTTTATATATTATTTCAATATAATATTGTATGCTGTTTGAAATTTGTGCATAAATGAACACATTTTTTTCTTGATCAACAGAACAGCATTTATTTAAAACATAAATAGTATAAATGTCTTTGTTGCATCAATTTAATGCATCCTAATGTAGGAAAAGTATTAACCTCTTCCAAATATATTTTTTTTAAAGTTACTGCCCCCAAACTCTTGAACAGAGGTGTAGATTTCAGCCATCTTGGGCGCTGTATTGACCAACCTGCATTCAGCACCGAAAATCAATTTTATGCCTTTTTGCCTTTGAGCAACTCACTTTTCCTTCTGTACATCTATTATTCTCTCCTCCTCTTCCTCCCTCTTTAGAAGGATCCTCACCCTCTAAGAGAGACTTCTCAACAGATACTTGATTACAATCAACAGATTGCTTTAGTAGTATCAAACACTCATCAGTACGTAATACATTACAGTAAAAAGAGGGACAGGGACTTGAATGATAAAAGGCTCCTCTCAAACAGAGGGTTTGTGTTATTGCAATAGAACAAGTATTCCTCTATTGTCATCACAGATCCAAGCCGGCTTTGGTCTTGTGTAGACATACTCAAGCTCTAACGTCAAGGGCTTTTCTGAGAGCTGAAGGTTTGTACATTTAGTCAAATGACTTTCAAACCTGTAGTTAGCACAACATTGTTTAGCATTTAGCAATTTTGATCAGATCTGTAATCTCAGTTATAGAAGTTCAATGACTGTATGTTTTTATATTACATTTGAAAAGGCAATATATTTTAACCCCTACTTCCAAAATGATTGTCTGGCTGTATGCAGAGTATATGTCGTGTTTAGAAACAGTGTTGACGCTTTTTAGGAGGATTAAAAGTTTGTAGATATTTGGAAGCCAGTGTTTAAAGTTGACTTTTAGACACTTTTTATCATGTAAACTATAGAGCAGAGTTATATATTTGACTGTGTGAAATTATCACGACTTTTTTCGTGCATAGAAATTCTCTTCCTGTCTAAGTGGGTGTTTCTTGGTCAGAAAGCACTGCAAAGTGATGCAGACTTTTGCCAATAGCCAGAAATCTGGCTATGTCTAACTATCAGGTCTATGACTGGAAAGGCTTGCTGGGTTTCTGTGGATTTTAGTGTCTCAATGTTGCATCAGTCTGAAACTACCTAAACAGGCCTATTAACAGTTTAATATTCTTCTCTGTAGACCTAAATGATACAGTATTACACAGTATTGGTGAGTCATTATACATTTACAAAGGATCTCAGCTAGTTCAACTTAAAAAGGAAACATTTGCAGCTTCTTGTAGTCGAGTTTAGTGCGATTCAGGGATTTACTGAGCTTCTCAGAGCAGATGCTGTGAATGAAAAACTGTCAGTTGCATTTTTTTTTAATGACAAAGTGGCTAGAGATGTGAAAGCTTGAAGTGCCATTTCTGCCGTGACGTTCTTCAGTGAAACCAAAACACTGATAGTTCTTAGAAGTGTCTAATGATAGTCAGCAGATACCTGAACATACTTCACTAAAATGAATCAAATTAGCAGAAATCTTGGCAAGAGGAATAAACACTGAGTGGTTGGTGAACATTGGGTTCGTTTATGTCGTTCTGGTTGACGCTGTGTGTCGGTCTTTTCGCTTAAAGCACCATTTTTACTTGCCGTGCTCAGCCACCATGATTCTCCGGCGGTGACAGAAATCCAATTTCAACACGTCTCTAGGAAAGAATCCCTCCGGCTGACGAGAGCGATCGGAAGAGCTGGATCGGTGGTCTCCATTTCCCTTCGTCGTCATCTTTCTCCTCCTACTTCTTCTGTATACCTCTATTTCAGGGTTCACATTTTTCCAGAAAAGTATAGTTGCTGTACTTTTGGTAGGCTGCTTGTGAGAGAACTGTATTTCGTATGGTTGAATGGCTTCACAGTTCACATTAAATTCAGTCCAAATACTGGATTCAGTGTGAATGGTTTTGCAAGCAAGTTTAAGGTTAAGGGTAAGTCCAGTTGGGAATCATCAGCGATATGCCAAATATGTCCAAAAGAACTAAGAACTGAATCAGATAATTAGAAATATAATCATTGGGTTTCACTTTATTTTAAGGTGTCTTTGTTACAGTGTAGGTATACATTTAAGTACTGACTAATATTCATTTACTACTGGTACTTACTATATGTTTAAAATTAGGGTTTGGTTTAGGGTTGTAATTATGTATAATTTATTGTTATTATAAGAGTAAATACATGTAACATATGTACCAAGAACACCTTACAATAAAGTGTAACCTATCATTGCTATTTTATTATTATCCATATGCTATTATAGCATTTATTATTATTATTAGTAGTAGTAGTAGTAGTAGTAGTAGTAGTAGTTTTATCAACATTTTTATTTATTTATTTTTTTAAATATTCAATTCTGCTTATTTCTATCTCTGGTTTTGTTTTAGAAATTACATATACTTATTTATTTCAGGTAGCATTTTTTCATCTAGTATTTATAATTACTTTGTCTTCGCTTTATTTCAAGTACCCAGAATGATTTTTAATAGGTTTAGTTTTAATTCTGGCCAGAATTAAATATTAAATGTTTAACATGCTGTTTTTTTTGGACCAATGAGACTTCACAGAGGGCGGGGCTAATCTCAACCACATAGAAACCAAATTATTGACAAAACTGATAATTTGTCCCAGTTGTGGTTGTTTAGGATAAAATCTCAGTTTCCCATCAAAGTAATGAAATGTTTGCCACTTTATTGTGTCTTGTGAGGACGGCGTGTTAAATCAACCGAACTGAATTCACACCACTATTAGTGTGAACACAAATTAAGTGAGGATAGGCTTTTCGGTGATGTTGCCGCAGCACCATGTGTGTGTTTTGCAGAAGGTCCCAAATCAGCACACACACAGACACACATGCTCACACCCTCTGATTAGTCACAGCAGCAGGGAAGCGACACTGCCAGCCGTAGTATTATTTATTTATCTATTTCCATAATTTTGCTGCTCTGCTGGGGGAGTCTTCCACTTCCTCTGGTATTTGAAAAAGCATCACTGTTCCTCTCCTCTCCTCAGTGCACAAAGAAATGCCGCACATTCGATACGCTTTGGATATTAGAAATTTGATTCTGAGAGAGCGAAAGATGGGGGAGGGGGCAGATAGGTGGAGTGGACGAAAGAGAGAAAGAGAGTAAAAAAAATAAAAATGTAAATTTTCATCTTTAAGTCTGTCGATTTTGGTTACGTGTGTGGTGGGGGTTGAGGATGGGGTGAGACTTTGCAGAAGAGATGCTGTCTCTCTCTCTCTCTGTGTGTGTGTGTGTGTCTTTTTCTCCCTTTGCGGTGCTCTGATGACAGAGGTGACTCATCAGGGGGCACGCTGCTCACATCTACAGACAGAGAGAAAGAAGAAAGAAGGGATGGGGAGGGGAGAGAGAGAGAAATATGGGGATGATATAGAGAGAAGGCGAGAGAGTGATGAATTCAGAGCAGTCTTGCTTGACTGCTAGCGTTTATTGGCCCATGGAAGCTTCGGGAAAGATGCTAATGACACTTCTCCCGTGAATGAGAGACACCGTGAGTGTGTGTGTGTTCACGTCTCGGTCGTGATTGCAACCCAACCCCCTTGATTTTAAACACTTCGCTCCTGTAAACACACTTCTGATCAGGGAGCTGCTCAGTAGTATATGGAACGCATATAAGAAGTCTGCACCTCACAAATACAGTGCATTTATTTCAACTTCATATGGATTTGGATAGATGTATTCAAGGTACGCACTGTAGCAGTTCATGGATTCTGGGAATCAAACCCTTGACCTTGTTTTTGGTCTACTGTTTTAGCTTCAGAAACACAACAGTTTGTAAGACTTTGGATCTGAAAAACCTAGTGAGATGCCTACATATTAAGGCATAGGTATGTGTCCAAAACATACCATAATAAATTGCAACAATTGCATCTAAGATAGTCAGTATAAATCAGCATAAATTAAAAAAAGCTCAGAAAATTGGTTATTTATGTTTATGCTTAATGTTCAATATTAACGTGTGGTCACATAAAAGAAACCTTGTGGACAAAAATGTCAATAATGAAGCCCTGCTCACACAGAACAGAAGTCACCTTCAAACCAAGCAGTCAACGTCGCCAATTAACATGACCAACTTATGAACTAAATCTGCTTGGGGAAGTTTTTCACCCTCATGTGAAGCTGCCTGTCACACAGATTCATACAGAAATGACTGTATTTTGCCACTCAGCTTATAAACTCAAGTTGATTCCTGGTTCTGCAGGTGCTCAAATTAAAGAACACATGCATCCAGCTCATTTCCATAATGACCAGCCTACCAAGAGCAGCGCAAATTAGCAACTTATTTGCAACAAATTAGCAAAATGGTTTAAGACATGCTTTTTGGGGGGTGTTAAATAACTGCGCAAGTACCAGTAAATTGACAACCGATAATCACATAGCATGATTTAAATATTCTCCTCCCATAAATGTTTGTCTGAAATGGAACTTTCTACAAATGCATATAAAATAAGGTCAGTCACAAAAATAATTTCATCGCAATTATTATTTTTTTTTTTGGTCTCAAGTTTTCTAACGCCATACCAATTGCTCTATGTGAGAAAGTCCATTATTTGTCATTATTTGACGAAAATACAGCTGCAAAGTGTAAAATACAAGTTCAAATGAGATTTGAACACTCTCAGAAATAAAGATACAAAAGCTGTCACTGGGGTGGTACCTTCTCATAAGGTACACTTTTGTACTTATTAGGTTCAAATATGTAGACTTTAAGTACTAATATGTACCTTTTAAGGTGAGAACACATGAAACATTTCATGACATATTGGGCATAAACATAAAGGTGAATGTGGGCATATTTCAAATATTATTTGCAAATAGTTCAAAATGATTACTTGCCTATTAGAATTAGAACTAAAATTTCCATCACCTGATCCATTTGTTAACCTTGGTTCCATTTGGAACCTTTAATATCCATAGAACCTCTCCGTTGCACAAAAGAGTTAAAACATCAGAAAGGTGAGTAAATGACTCCAGAATTAAATCAGTTTTATAAACCAGCTCTCAGTGACAGTATTTCATCATAATGACATCATAACACACACTGATCGTCTGATCGTCTAGTGAGCTCCTTCACAATGTGATTCAGAGCAAAACCCGATCCACGTCCAGCCATCGTCTTGATGAATATTCAGGCGGACAGTCAGGGAGAATGGATTTCTGAAACACTTCTCAATATAGCGTTTGCAGACAAATACCTTTAGGACTCGTCTCCCATGGTAACAGTGGTATTATCTCCTCTGTGTGTGTGTATTTGTGTGAAAAACGACTGGCCAGGCTATTATACTCTGGCAGTGTGGAGACCACGAGATCTTTAGAACTGCCATTCACCGGGGTCTTATTTTTCAGCTCAACTATACCTGCAACATCAGTCGGCCTTCATTGAGTAAACTTGCGTGTGTGTGTGGGTGTTTCCTGGTTATGCCAAGCTGAACGCTGTATATCCTGCGTAAGCATCAGATGGCATGCATGTGAGAAGTGTACATTAGCCACCGTTTGGAAACGTCTGTATTTTGTCGGCGATTTGCAAACACACCTTGCGGATTTATATTTAGAAGCTGTGTTTAGTGTGAATACTCACTGGCAGATTCACTATGAAACGGTGTAACAGTCATATGCGTGTGTGTGCTGTGATGCATGGCAGCAGTGCTTATGCTCAGTCTAGCACGTCACACCAGCATCTGTGCAGCTGTACTGGTGACTGCTCTTCTGAGAAACAGCACATACACACTATCATTCTGATATGAGCACTGCTTATCTACCGCTTATTGGACAGCAAATGTTAGGGTGTGCCATGGGCGATTTAAATGTGTAACAGTCAGTACAACAATAGAACAAAGGAAATATTATGAAATATGAGCTCAAAAAAAAAAATGTTTCCATTGTAGTTTCTGCATTTTCGCACCAATAAAAAATATATCCAACTTATTTGAGCTCAGAAATGTTTTAAGCCCGAGATACACTGCACAATTTTTTAGATGTCACAGACGAAAGATTGGTATCGTGAAACAATCATGGCCAATCAGAAATCAGCGCGATTGTTTCACGACATCTGTGACAGCTGAAAATCGTGCAGTGTGTTTCGGGCTTTATGCGCAGTTTTATAATTTATGCACATTTTAGCGTTTTATCCAGCGTTTTTTTTTAACGGCAGAGTAAGCGAGTTCTGGAAGCCAATGTTGATATTTGAAATCACCAAAACAAAAGGTCCCTACCCCAAAAGGGTCTCACTCCTATTTTGATAGCTCTGCCGCATTGTATTTATATCATGCTGACACAAATTTAAAATGATTTTCAACAGTCGCTTTATCACGTCCAGCGTAGGCAGACTTTAGACTTTAGACGTGGTGTTAGAGAAGAACCAAACAACCTCGGCTGATACGATATTTACACAGGTCCTACTTCTTGCTTTATCATTCAGCAGACATTTTCCTCTTTTGTTTTTTTAATCTTTCTGTCGTTCGGCTCGAATGTACACTCCTTCACATCATTATTGAACAAACCCCTTGATGCTGATTGGCTTCAAGTTTGTTTGGCTACTCGGCCCCGACTCAGTTATTTAAAGCATTTTTGAAAAATTGCTAATCCTGCCTTTTGTGCGCTATCCCAATATTCACATAAAAATAGGTGGATGGAAACATAGCTGATGTCTTAAACTGTGTGTACAATTATACATTATACATGTATAGTACAATATTTTAAGTGTTAAATTTGTGTCGCACATCTGCTATGTTCTCAGAGCAAGTGCATAATCCTGAGGCTTGCTGTAGCATGATTAACATAAATACTGTATGAAGCCAAGCTCGCATTATCTAGCTCTGTTAATCTGACTTTAGAAAAAACTGGGAATGTATATGATATTTTAAAAATATGAATTATTGCTGAGTGGAATTGAACTTTTAATGTGCACGTAAGCGCACTTATTGAGGCCCTAAAACATGGCGTGAATATAAGGGGCGTAATAACGAAATACGTTTCAGAAGTCCACCACAAGCCATTTGGATGTGTATATGTTTAATTTAGAGGGACATAAATAATCATAATCGCACAGGAACAGTCTTCCCGTCCTCTAAAGACAAACAGCTTCAGGGTTTCAGCGACAGAGAGAGAGAGAGAGAGAGAGAGAGAGAGAGAGATAAAAGGTCATTGAATGGCATTTCAGCACAGGGCTCAGCTAGCACCAGCACCTTAAGGCTCTCTGTTTTATCTGATGGAGATTAGTGGTGTGTGTGTGTGTGTGTGGTGTCCTTTTTCTTCAATCAGCGTTTGTGAAAATGCTGAGAAGAAATTGTGTAATTGTGTGAGAGAGAGAGACACAGAATGATAAAGAGAAAGAGAGATTCAGAACGTAGTAGTGTGTGCTGTGTGTTGATTTTGTTTTGGCGGAGATGAGGAGAATGGTTGCAATTCAATGAATTTTATTGTGTATTTGTGTGGGTTTTATATCTGTACGTGTCAGTGTTTTGTCACAACAATACATTTGTGCTCTACAAAAGACGTGTGTAATTTTTCGTGGTTGCAGTATCAAAAAGAATTGAAAAATCAGATTGTTTTCAACTAGATTTCTATTGGTGAGGTAAACAGGTAGCCCCGCCTCTAAACTCACACCATTGGTTGATCCAGTGTTGCTATGTTGGGCTGGTTTGGGTGTTTAAATAAACACCACAGAGCTACACTTTTCAGGGAAACAAAAGAAGACTTTTTAAAGAACGTTGGTAACCAAACTGTTTCTGGCAGCAATTGACTTCCATATTGTTTTACCGTCAACTGTTTAGTTACCACTATTCTTCAAAATATCTTCTTTTGGGTTTAACAAAAGAAAGTACAACTTGAGGCTTTGCACATGACGACAGAATTTTAATTTTTGGATGAACCACCCCTTTAAGCATCCATGAGATTTTATTTCATAGTGCAGATTTTTACTGATATTGCAAAAACATGCCAAAACATTAACCAATACAGCACATATTCAGTCACTGTACAACAATAGTTATTATATTGTAATTATTGTAAAGGGTAGGTTTAGGGTTGGGGTACAGTAGGTGAAGACGTTAATAAAACACAATTTAATAGGTACACAATTCATTTCTTTGTTAATTTTTCCGGTCAGAGCTGTATCTCTTCTAGCCACAACCAGAACCTGCAGACTTCTTTCATGTTTTTTAACAATTTCGAAGTCCTAATTCAGGAACCTTTTTGAAGCAACAAGCATAAAAATGTGAGGTGTATATATAATATAGTATAATATATATATATATATACATATATATATTTCCTGATACAGTATTACAATTCAGGAAATTTTCTCAGGGTTACCTAATCTAAATGGATAACTCTTACTAATTATAACACATTTTATATAATTTTTGTAAATAACAAATTCAAACATTTTTCCATCATTGTTCTATTATTTTTCTGCATTTTCAACAAATGTTTTTTGTACAATGTAGGTAAAAATCTGCAGAATCTGTGGGATAGATTTAGATATGTTAAATGGAGCTGAGAGTACCGCACTCTTATTGGTCACTGAAAACATTATCAGATTGGCCGCATGTTTGCTAAATAAACACAAAAGGGGTGGAGGATATGTAAAGCTTTATAAATGACACAAAGTCTGTGGAAATCTGCAGTGCTTTCGCAGAGTGCGCACCTGTCCGTGACTACATTTAGTTGATAATGAGACTCAGGGTATAAATAAAGACCTCATGCCTAGTTTAGTTCAGCTTTACACCCTTCTCTGCTTTCTTTCCATGTACACACACACACACACACACACAGACTTTCCTTTCATTAGTCTTTCTGTCCTAACATGCATGTTTGTACGGATGCATGTGAATGTACATGTACTAATGCACACGTTCTGTCATCAGCCCCAGTACACACACACACACACACATTTCTGTGTTTCTTTTCACCTGCACAACAACAACACCACACACATACACTGTCCCGAAAGCCCCGAACACACACACACCTTGGCTTGGATGAATAAAGGAAGACAAAGCATTTTTTGAGAGCAGCTCAGTGCAGTACGGCAGTGCAATCAATACCGCTTCCACAGTAGCTAAAAAGCCCTCAGTTGTCTCCTTCTGTATTGGAGAATCAGCAGTCGTCATCAAAGACCACCGCTTGTTCGTTCCCTCTCTCACTTCAGCATTCCTCTCTCTTGATTTCTTCTGCTCACTCACTCTCACAAGAAAACGGAAAAGTAAATAATTTCCCCTCAGAAGTCGTTTAAACTCTGCAGGCTGTCGTTGTGCTGTCTGTTTCCCTCTATGCTAACACAGAGAATAGTCAAAGTTTAGCTCTCCCACAGAGACGAGGCTCTGCTCAGAAAAACACTTGAGTTGTTCTTCAATATTCCATTCAATATTATTCAATATCTGAGCTGAAGTCACACAAAGTTCAATGAAATGCTTACGGCTCTTTGTGCTCACTGATTTACGACGAAGTCCCTTTACGGCTAATCAGTTTACTCGGCGGCCATCTTGGTAACGTCATTAGGCAGCTGTACGTATCTATGTAGGTAGGCTATAGAAGATTATGTTTTAATGATATATTCTAAATCAGCAGTAAAATCATTAATGGTAGGCTATATATTTTTCACACCAATGTTGTCAGATTTTCAACATTTTTCTTTTCTGTGTTAAGCTAAATGTACAGTATATTAGCTTTAGCTTAGCAAGTAGCTGCTTTAGCTCAAATCACACACCTTTTGTTTCTAGTCACCATTAAAAATTGTGGATTTTTTTTTTTTTTTAATTGAAAGCAATTTTGTCTCCTTTGAAGACTTAAACAGCTTGATATAGATATGGATATTTTTTTTATTGCTGGGCAATGACTAAAAGTTTTTGTTTACATGATATATGGATGTGCACTGTGTATATTTATTATATAAAATCACACACACATACAGCTTTTATTTTCAAAATATTTACATGTTTATATTTATATAATTGCTATTAACACATTATGTGAACAAAACTTTTTTTTTTGAATGTGATTAATCGTTTGACAGCACTAGTAAATACACATGCTTTTATGTATTTAAGAAAAATAGGTTAAGTTTATATATTAAATAGCTATATATATATATATATATATATATATATAATATAAATTATATGAATACAATTATATACATGTAAGTTATGCATCGTAGTACCCGGATGAGCCTGTGTTATTAGTTTTACCGGTTGTTATCTGGGAATAACAAACCTTGGAATGTGGCGACTGACCAATCAGAATCGAGTATTCCACGAAGCCGTGTAATAAATATACATAATAAAGATACACAGTGTTTTGAGGATGAACAAAAGTTTTCTGTATTTAAGACATGAGGATGGGTTAATGATGACAGAATATTCTTTTCTGAGTGAACTATCCCTTTAAATATGTACTAATAACCATCCCAAGAACCTTTCAGATAAGACTGAACTACTCACGACCTCTTGGTGCGTACAGATATCCGAACACTGACCCGTACGTGCGGGTTAGGCATTTTCCTCCTCGCATACGATAATCAGTAAAATCACACTCAGCAGTTAATCATGCAAACATCATTAATAGAGACGGCTTTTCCTGTGAGGTATTGATCTGTGCCGTCCGGTTAATGAAAAACAGCAAGCGTGTGCTGATCATGCTAATCTGGGCAGTAGACCACAGCCCATAATCCCCCCCTAGATTAAAGGCCAGTCACTCTGATGGAGTCAATGCTGAGAGGTCACCAGTAACGGAGGTGTTGGTGTAAAATACTGGAAGAGATCAGAGAGTTCACACCACAAATGATAATTCTGTCATCATTTACTCACCCTCATGTTATTCATGTAAGGCTGTATGATTTTTTTCCACTGAAGCAGTTACTATTAAACTCAATAAGTATAGAAACAAATCACCAAAGTAGTGTATTGCAATGCTTTTGAAGTACATGACCTTACGTTATTCACTAGAAATCGTCCTCTTTGACATAAATCTCACAAGTCATGTTGCACTCATGTTTAAATGCATTGTGATCAGTCACGTTAAACACAAGAACCAATGGCTTTATGACATCAACCATTATTAAAGTCATTGCACGACAAATTGCAAAATGCGACATACGCTGTTTGGTTGAGCAGCTTGAATATTCTAAGATTCTCCTTTTGTGCTCCACAGAAGATAGAAAGTCATAATAAGTATGCTCAGATATGTTCATTTGGGGGTTAGGGGGGTGAACATTCGCTTTTTAAGAACTGATAGGCATCTGAATGTGTACAGTATATGTAGAGACTGTATCTTGTACCTTGTAAAGTTTGTATGTAAAATATTTACAGTTGAAACTCTAAAAAAATGCAATATATAGATAGAGTAGTAACACTATAGAATAGGTAACACTTGTTAACTATTGACTATCAGTAATAAATAGCATATTCTAGTAATATGCATGCTAATAAGCAACTAATAGGTGTAACCATAAAATAAAGTGTTACCATAGAGTAATATTGTGACATTTAAAATAGCTATTTTCTATTTGAATATATTTTTTTAAATGCAATTTATTTTTGTGATGGAAAAACAAAATTTTCAATTTCATTACTTGTCACTTGATCCTATGATAATAGGCTCCTCAAGGAACGATTATTTTTATCATCAATATTGAAAACAGTTGTGCTGTTTAGTATTTTTTGAGGAAACCGTGATGCTAGGATTCATTGATAATGGCTTTAGAAATGACATGATGACAAAATGTTCATTTTTTGGGATGAACTATCCCTTCTTAGACATTATAGGCATCCGAACGTGTTAGTTAAGTCTGACATCTTGTTCCTTGTAAGTTTTATGTTAACAAAGTTAAAGACTTGAGAAGAGGGAAAATGATGTTTAAAATGAACACAGTGATTCGTTCAGGCATGATCCACTTAGTGATTCTGTCTGTAAAATTGAACATTTTACATTTTCTAAAAGCTTTCATAAATTATACGTATACGAATCCTCACTCGACGTTAGTGAAATGACTTTTGGTCTGCACGCGTGGCTGCCTACAAGCGCATCTGCGGTGTTCACGCATAAAAACTCCATGCTTTTCCGTTTTCAAATGACTCAAATTATAACACCCAGTCAGTTCAAAGGTGTCATATTTGCATTGCATGAGGCGCCCGTCCCCACCGCTGTCCCTGAGGACTCAAACGGCTGCGTCCAAACCAGACAGAGACTGCTTCGTGTCCACCAGCCAATCGGATGCCCCAGTGGAAAGCGTCACCATGACAACGATGGCTGCCCATCCCAGATGGGCTTCATGTTGCAGACACAAAAAGAAGGAGATGAGAAAAGAAGACAAGAAAAGAGAGGGGGGGGGCTACTGACTTTTGTTTGTTTGTTTGTTTAATCAAACAAATTACATGAAAACACTGCAACATGTAAAGTGTTTGTGACAGAATGAAAGAGAGGCAGATAATGAGAAAGATGCAGGACTGCTCTTTTTTGCGTGTCTGTATTTAGTACAGATTAGTGCATTGACTTTGTCCTTGACTGTTTGCATAAGGAAATTTTAGCAAATAATAAAAACCTTCATATTGTATTTTCCAAGAGAAACTACAGCAGCATTATATCTTGCTGGCACATCAAATACATTTATTTTTTTTGAATAAATTGCGTTTTCTTAATAAACATTAATGCTATCGTTCAGAAGTAGTTTAATTTTTATTTTTTTTTAAAGATGGTCACCAAGGCTAAATTTATTTGATATACAGTAAAAACAGTAATTTTGTGACATACTATTACAATTTAAAAGTGCTGTTGTGTATTTTTAAACTTTAAAAAAAATATTTATTCCTGTGTTATTAAAGCTGAATTTTGAGCATCATTACTGGACATTTTGGGCAATTTAAAGGATAGTTCACCCAAAAATTAAAATTATTTTATTAATACTCAACCTCATGTTGACCCAAACCTGTAAGACCTTTGTTCATCTTCTGAAAAAAATTTAATTAAGATATTTTTGATGAAATCCGAGAGCTCTCTAACCCTTTATAGACAGTAAGGATCCTAACACAATCGAGGATTATAAATGTAGTACGATCGTTAAAATAATCCATGTGACATCAGTGGTTCAACCATAATTTCACAGAGCTATGAGAGTACAAAGACAACAAATATAATGACTTCAACAATACATCTCCTCTACATCACCCTATTGTGCCATTTTGGAGACTATCACACACATAAACAAAATGCAATGTATGTATGCGGGTGCATTGTTTATGTTCAGATCAAATCGTAAATAGGGTATCCGTGTACATGTATTGCATACGTTGTTTACGGAGGACACTTGCGGTCTATGGAAGGTCAGAGAGCTCTCAGAATTCATCAGAAATATCTTAATATGTGTTACAAAAACTAACGAAGGTTTTACAGGTTTGAACGACATGAGGGTGAGCAATTGACAGAACATTCATTTTTGGGTGAACTATCCCTTTAATGCATCCTTTCAGACAAAAAGTATTAATTTCTTTAAAAAAAAAAGAAGAACATGATTTATAAGCATGTAGGACTATGTCTTGTAAGCCAGCAGACCTTCAGCTGCAATAAAGAAGAGAATCTGACTCTAGAAACTGCAGCAAGACAGCGAGACCTTTACAAACATATCAATTCCTGTGGCCGTGCGTGTACGAAACGCATGTAAATCAGGCCGGGAGATTGCGAGAGTAAGAAATTAACATACTATTCATCAAATCCAGTGGCTGACTCTTATTAGCTGTGAATCTCGTTAACGGTTACTCTCTAATGGTGTGTGCACAATATGGCATATGCTGGTGCTGTTGTGCAGGTAGGAAACCTGGCTGATGTAACGGGCTGAAACACACAGACAGACGGAATAAAACACAGCTCGAGCTTCAGCACAATATCAGCTTCATTTACCTCGAACCACCTCTCGCTCTCGCTCTCTCGCTTCCTCTGTCCGTCTTAATCTCAGAGGCAGTGATGTGCTGTCTATTACAGGCGTTCAGTGCCTAGTTAGTATTCTGAGAACAATATCAACATTCATATGGAAGATTTAAAAAAAGTAGGAATGATGGTAAGAGAGAGACCCCGTCTACTCTGAAAGCGAACAACACAGCTTTACTAGATGCCGATTTGCAGCGACAACGCGTCTGGAAGTCGTTCAGTTGCAGTGAGGGTTTGCGATTTGAGGTGACACAAGCAAGAGCGACCGTTGGAAAAGCGGGCAGAGGTCAGCTTTATGCTAATGCACAGAGACTATTCAACTCGCATAGAGCTTTTCACAATATGTGTTGTTTTAAAGCAGCTTTGTAATGAATAGTAGCTTATAAACCCCTTAGTGAGCTAGAAGAGGAAAAAACTGCCAAAGATGTTGGAGCAGATATGGAAGAGTCTTCGGGCTGGCACGTATTTATACATATTTACACAAGGCTTACATGCGTGCATGTTAATCTGAACAGATGCAATCCATCTACATAGTATTAATGATATAGATTTATTCATTGTTTAATTAAATATGATTCTAATGGCTTCTAATGAGTATGCAGACAGTGTAGCTCGTGAGCTTCGGGGCTGTTCATGCAGGACATTTCAAAAACACCTCGCAATATAATGTAAGAGTTAATGCAGGAGTCACATCTTTCAAACTCAAATGCAGCGCACATGGTGCAAGAAGCTGAAAAATCAGCTAAAGACTTTGGATTTAATTCTTTCATGAGGCAATGAACTACTCATAATGCATTGTGAATGACATAACTGAAGTGTTTATTATGGAACAATGACTACTTAAAAGAATATTAAACTACTTTTGTATTGATAATAAATATGAAAGCAATATATTTTACGTTAATGGCCAATAAGATTTTTTATTTTTTTTTAAAGAAATTAATATTTTTAAAGACACAAAAACACATTAAACTGATCAGAAGTGACAGTAAAAGTTTCTGTTCATCAATGAATCCTGCAAAAATCCCACAAAAAATATTACTGTTTTAGAGTAATTATAAGAAATATTTTTAGAATGATTTCTGAAGGATCATGTGATGCTGAAAATTCAGCTTTCCATCACAGGAATAAATTAAATTTTTAAAAATATTTAAAAATAGTAAACAAGATTAGAACAGATTTAAATTTTAACAATATTTCACAATATTACTGATTCTACTGTAAGTTGTAAACCATAGTGAGCAAAAGAGACTTTTTTCAAAACATTAAAAATTACAGACCTTAAACTTTTTAATGGTCAGTTAAAGGGTAGTTCCCACCAAAACAGTATTTTTTGTTGGTATTTGTTGATTGATAAAATGCAAATTAGTGGCTACTAAAAAAAACATATGTAAGACATAATTAATACTCATGACGATATATTAAGGTCTTATGAAGTGAAATGATTGGTCTGTGCAGGAAACTGTACATTATTTACCAAATTATTACCTGTAATTACCAGCCTCACTCAGGAGAAAAAAACAGCACTTCCATAATGTGCTTAATTTTCATGCACTGCAACTGTTAGTTCACCTAAAAATGTTCCAAACCCATAAGACCTTCGTTCATCTTCAGAACACAAGTTAAGATATTTTTGATGATATCAGAGAGCCATCTGACCCTCCATAGACAGCAGTACAACTGAAAAGATCTCAGGTCCAGAAACGTAGCAAAAACTTCAGGTAAAACAGTCCACGTGACATCAGTGGATCAATGCTAGGAGAATACTTTTTTGTGCAAATACAACAAAAATAACATAATTTACTCTTCTCCTGTGACTTACGTCTTCTGCCATTTTAGAGAATCTCAATGCACCGCATACGCAAGCTTTAACGTGGTTGACTTAATCAGCCTTGTTTACATCCAGGTGAAAGCATGCACATGTGCGTAATCTGCAGCTGTTTGCGCGTAGAAGAAAGCACCTGGTTACGCAGTAATATTCTCTAAAATGGCCGAAGACATAAGTCAGGGGAGAAGAATGGTTGCGTATACAATGTTATTTTTCTTTTCTTTGCTCAAAAAAGTACTATCCTAGCATCGCAAAAGTGAAGTTGAGCCTCTGATGGATTTTTTTTTACCGGTGTTTTTACCACGTTTCTGGATCTGGGATCATTTCAGTTGTATTGCTGTCTATGAAGGGTCAGATGGCTCTCTGATATCATCAAAAACATCTTCATTTATGTTCCGAAGATTAACGAAAGTCTTATGGGTTTGGAACGACACAAGGGTGAGTCATTAATGACAGAATCTAAATTTTTGGGTGAACTAACCCTTTAAGAACATTATGGAAGTGCTCTTTTTACACCCAAGCAGAGAAAACAATCCAAAATAATGTTCAGTTCGTGAATGAATCACTCTTTTGAAGCAATTCTTTTTAGTGAACTGAATGAACCCGTTTACCAAATCAGCCACCCACAGATAACTATTAAATTATGTTTTAAATAATGATATAATAGTAAAAAATGTGATGATAATAATAATAATAATTTAACACAAGCATATTATTAATCAATAATTTAAAATCATGTTTGTAATTTAAGCTGTTGTATTTTATACAGTGATCATAGCATAAGCATTTTAACTATTGTGCACATACACTTATATAGTATAGACGCAGTGAGGGAGATGGCAATATTATTCAGCATATCAATCCCACTCCATCCATTTAGAGAAAAAAGATCCCTCTCTCTCTATCGATGCTTATCCTGCTAAATGAGCTCAAGAAAGAGCAAGAAAAACTGTTATCGCTCTCACACACACGCGTTCTTACTCTCCTCTATTCTAATAACCCCATTTTGATAAACAGGAGGAGGAATTTATCCATCCCTCTGCACGTTGGCTAATGTGTTAAGGGTGTTGCTGGGTATTAATTTTGATTACACCAAAACCTCCATCACTGGAGTTATAGGCTATTTCTAGCCAGGTGTGTTTCATTGTAATAATCACATGCCTGAACAATAAAATCGGTGTGTTTTTCACTTCGTCTCTGCACTCATTAGTTCTGATTAAACCCCGAAAACCCAAACCAAATGCACATTTGTATTGAGCTGATGGTGTTTATCGGCTTTGTGTTTCAGAAATTGTAATGCCAGTGTGGTTTAATGCTTCATCCAAACACAAACACCTCCCCAGGAGAGAATCGATAGTGTTTGAGCGCGGGGTGTGATTGTGTATTTATGAGTGCGTTTATAGGTATGTGTGTGTGTCTCTGGGGTGTGTGTCTGTGTGCATGCTCAGTGACGCCGTGTTTGTTTTAAGCATGTTTTTGCACGTTTGTGTACATGTTTGTGTGTGTGTGTGTGTGTTTATGGAGCTGCTGTGCATGAATATAAATGGTGAGTGAGCCAGGAAGAATCTGAAGGAGGGGATGTGAGAACCTGTCTGCTGTTGTTCCCATAGCAACCCAGCCAGAGCACGGCCAGGAGAGAGAGAGAGAGATTAACAGAAAGAAAATGATTTCTCAAGCACACTATCTGCCCAACTTACA
Organism: Enteromius mattozi; assembly: GCA_032359235.1. Classification (NCBI taxonomy): domain Eukaryota; kingdom Metazoa; phylum Chordata; class Actinopteri; order Cypriniformes; family Cyprinidae; genus Enteromius; species Enteromius mattozi. The sequence goes on from JAUMHE010000042.1 coordinate 22,958,110, forward strand.
CTGTTATATGAATTTTTATTAACAACATGAAATGTTTAATCTGATTCTAAGAGGCTCCGGTTTGGATATATTCTAAAACAGTGAGCAGGGTAGAGTTATTTATTATAGTACAGACTTTTCAGTGCACAAATTTTTGACATGTTCTAAACTGAAATTTATTGTAAGCTGGGGGTTTTTTGGTCTAAAATAATGCTGTCTGTGATGGTTTAGCACCTGAATAATGAATGAAATTAGGCACAGCAAACGAAAAATGGAGAATGAATGCAACTGTTAGATAAATATTTAAATGCAATACACATATAGACATTGCCTGGTTAAACTGGATTGTGGGTGAGTGAATAAGACACATTTTTTAATGCTAAAATAGCATGCGCAAATGTAACGCTAACTTTTCTGTTTTTTGGTGGAAACTGAATTATTAGTTGAAAAAATATCTTAATTTGAGTTAATTTGCAAAAACTGATAACAGAAAGTTCTTAACAATTTTTAAAAATCATGCTTTTTTCATTGTGAATTCTAATTAATCTTAGTCAAAGTGCAGTTGGATTATTTTGATTAGGTTAAAAAATATTTAAAAAATACAGCTGTAACAATAAAACATGATAACAACATAAAAAATACATATACATAAAACATTCGATATATTAGAATAATATATAAAATATAACTAAATATATTTAGTTAAATGTATTTTATATATATATATATATATATATATGTGTGTGTGTATATGTATATATATATATAATTGAAGCCTATAGTGACATCGAATGGATTGTAGCAGTTTCAGATGCAGCCCATATTTACTGAACACCTCTGATTATAAAGCGACAGTGACTAGACTGAGACCACTGATTCATTTGTCCAGTTTTACAGGGTCATTGGTCCTGCGTAGCTCCCACTGCGGGGATTGTGGCCCATGCCGTGTACACACATGGTGACGCCATCTGATTTGATGACAGACTTGCGTGATCGCTGCTCACAGCTGCTGCTGATTTACCACAGAGGTGTGTTGATGCTGTCAGAGCACACACACACTGCAGGTAAAGTGAGAGATGGTGTGTGTGTGTGTGTGTGTGTTTTCAGGGGATGATGAAGGATTACAGCCACACACACACTGTCCCTCCAGCTGTGCTACACACACACGTAAGCTCCTAAAAAGACACGTCACTGGAAACATGTCAGGTTGCTTCAAGAAAAGCTGCTTAGTAAAAACAGAATAAAATCAGAGGCAAAACTGAATCTCAAAAATTGTGTCTTTTTGTTAGCGTGCCGATGACAGACATCTTTTACCTTTCCATCAGTCTCACTTCATCACTGTCAAACACTCAAAGGGGTTTTTGAACACAGAGAAATTGCTGTTTATGAATCAGAATTTATTTAAATTATTATTATTTCAAGTGGAATTATCACAAGGAATTATCCCTGTTAATCCTAAACAGTCTTTAATCTGCATATCTGTTATTGCAATGATTTATTAGAAGTAATACAGGATGCAGTAAATATGAGTGGAAGTAAAATTAATATATATATTCAAGTTAAATGAATTTGCATGTAAAATATAAGTCAGGTTGCATTTAATATACCAATTCCAAACATGTTTAATATGTTGTTTTAATTATTTTAATTATTTATTTTTAGCATTATTAAATGTAAATAACTGCAGTAAATCTGGTTCCATTATGTAATGAATTGTATATACATTTAATTTTTTTTAATTCTACATATATAATGAATTATATGTACACCTAAGAATTTTTATATATTAACATATATATTTAATAGTAAATATAATAAGTTATATAGTGTATGTATGTGTATATACTGTGTGTATATATATATATATATATATATTAGGGGTGTGACGAGATCTTGTGGCACGTGATCTCATATCCTCGCGATAGTGGTATGATGCGGCGCAACAAATCTCCGATAGAAAACTGCTGCCGCGTTCTATTTATGACGTGCTGACGCAAATTCCAAATGGTTTTCAATGGTCACTTTATCGCGTCCAGTGTAGGCAGACTTAGGGCCGGGGTGTACTTCACTTTCTGCGCTCCGTTCCGTCTCGGGCACAGCCGCATCCGCACAGCTTTCAAATTATACTCAATCGCGGATTAGTGCGGACGTACGAGCTTGACACATGCGCACATCTTTTAGCATTGTTCTCGTGCATACACTGTTGTACGCGGACTTGAAAAATTACGTAATGCAGACGGCTGAAGTATACTTTGGCCTATAAGCTGGCTCGGCGTTTGCTGTAGACAAGTTTGTTTTGGAATTCGGCCCGACTCTGTTTTCTGAAGCATTTTTGAAAAATCGCTTACCCTGCTTTTAAAGGGATAGTTGTGTTATTTGCTTTTATTTATTTATACTGTTTATACTTTTTGTGTAATTACTTGCCTGTCAGTTTGTGGCAAAATATTTTGCAGTGTTCACATGTTGTTTATTACTGCATGTAATTCATTAAAATAGTTTAATTTCAAAAAGTTGATAACAAAATGCACCTACATTTTTGGAATGTTTTTGCTGAATAAAATACTATTTTTCCCAATATATTTTATCATTGAGGATTTATTTTAAAAAAATCTAAAAATCGCGTCTCGTTCTCGCGAACCCAGTGTCTCGTCTCATCTCGTGGGATAAGTGTCTCGTCACACCCCTAATATATATACACATTACTGCTGTCAGATGCCAGATGATTAATCATGAGTAAAGACTTTTATTTTGGATGCAATTTTATAGATATATATTATCAGCAGTTAATTCACGGTCATAATACACCTCTCCTCAACAAACTGCTTAATTTGAGATATTATTCATACCTGTTGCACAGACAGTGATAGACGAGTAATGGGTCAGGGCTTTGTTTGAATACATACAGTAAGTGGTTAATAACAATCCATATGAACTGACATACAGCCATAATATTTATGTTTTGAAAAAAAGGCAGGGTAGGTACAGTATCGGGAGGATCATAGGTGAATGCTGTGTGTGTGTGTGTGTGTGGGTGTCAAATCACATAGCACACAAACGTGCTCTCTCGCTCTAACACACACATATATACTTTGGCAAGCAGTCAGGAGAGTTTACAGAGAGACTGTCCAGCAGCTTCTACCGGTGTGAGGAGGTAAAATCATTTCCAGTCTCTGCTGCTAGACTCGCTGAAGCGCCGTGTCTGTGTTACAGCCTCAAGCTACACACACACAGAGTATCATGTGCACACCTCCGCAAGACACTAACACACACACACACACACACAAAACAAACACCCACACACTTGAAAACGCACACAATTTATCAAACTCCCACATTACCCTCCTTCTGCACTCTCCATTCATCCTGCCAACTTGGCTGCTTTCCTCCCGCTCTCTCTCGCTTTCTCTCTCCTCTCCTCTCCTCCACCACTCCTTCCTTGTGCAACACCTTGTCAACAGTCTTCCTCTTTTGTGATCACTTACTCTCGCTGAGCACATCTGTACTTCATATGCTGAATGAGCTCTTATTCAGAAAGCGCTTTCTGCTGATATGGCCTGTTTATTCTTTTTCACATGAGTGGAGAGATTGTTTGTAATATGGTTGTTAACAAGTGGGTTCTGTTTTACAGCCTCGCTCTCTCTCGCTTTATCTCTGTCTTCCTGTGTTTGTATGTCTTGAGTGCGTCTTTCATTTCTTGTGCCCTGACGTTGGGCGAATCGCACGAAAGCTGTCAAGAACGTGTCCGGGTCACATTTCACACCCACAATTCAACTTTAAAAACAAGAAATTTTAGTTTGCTCAAAAGGAAATGGAGAGTTTTATTTGTCTTGAATTGTATCGTTGTTTTCATGAGAGTTGAGCACATTTGCATGCAATATTTTTACTATCTTAGAAAAATCTATAATGTGAAATCATTATATTATCATTTCAGATTAGATTTAATTATTCATGTTTTACTGCCTTTATGCTTGTGAATAAATAAACAAAATACTGTATTACAGTAATGAGAATCACCAATAAGAATTATGGAAATTGCTAAATAAATTAGTTCTAGGAATTATTAAATAAAATATTACAAATAAAATAAATAAAATACTGTATTAATGAGAATAGCCATTGAGAATAAATAAATAAATGAAGTGATGTATATTTTGATTACATTTTATGAATAAAATAAATAAATAAATATGGTATTATAGTAATGAGAATAACCACTGACAATAATTGAAATTGACCAAAAAAACATAATAATAATAATAAAATAAATCTATTTATTAATTCAGTGTTGAATATTTTGATTATATTTTATGAATAAAATACTGTATCATACCAATGAGAACAATCACTGACAATAATGGAAATAAATAAATATGTATGTGTAAATATACATATAATTAATACATTTAATAGTAAAATGGAGGGCTGTATATTTGCACTGCATTTTGTTAATAAAAATAATTTAAAAATATAATATGTTGTAGTAATAATAATCACCATTGAGAATAAGGGAAATAAATAACTACTAAAATAAATTGCTGTATAATTGCAGGTATTATTTTAATATTGATTAGATTAACATAACATGCATGACTGAATACATCACAAGTAAAGATGGAAATACTGAAAGGAACTGTCCATTCAGATTTTCATTCAGATGATTTCATGAAAATATCACAATGCAAAAATAACCTTGGCTTCATTTCCTATTTGTGAAACCTATTTTCCTTCTTTTGATTTTGTGGTGACTTAAGACATGTTTCTAAGAGGTTTCGTGAGATTTCATGATCCCCTAGAAATTAGAAAGCATAGTTGTGACCGCCAGTCATCCTACAGCGCTGAGAGAAAGCCAAAAAAACAGAGAGCAAGCGAGTCACAGACAGACAGAGAGAGAGCAGCTGCAGACGGGGGGCCAGTATCAGGCTTCAGACCACTGGGCCTCAACATTCACACATATGTTCTTCCCATACAAATACATGCTTGAGTAAACTGTGCAACACACATAAACACTGGTCCTCCTGACGCCTCCCTCATACTGTCTCTCTCCATATTCATTACTCACCCCAGTCCCTGAAACTCCCCTCATCTCTCCTGATTCTCATTCACAGCTCTTCTCCCTTCCCCCATTTGCCCAGTGCTATTAGTGACAGGCCAAGATATAACCTGAACCTCAGCAAAAATATACAATTTAACTGTCTGCTTCACGAACATAGACTTAAATCCCTTATTTCACACTAGTCAAAATGGACGCCTTTAGCTGTTTTATGACAAACTACTGTATTGATTTCAGATCATTATAATGGTTCTGCTTCAGTAAATTTAATGAGTTACTCCTTGAGCCCAAACTTTTGTGTCTGTGGAGAGAAGCGTGTTTGATAGAGCTGGTGCACAGAAGCTAAACGCTTAAAAGTTAGCGTGGCAAGAAATTCGTAGGGTATCTCATCTCGTTGGGCGGCTTAATTGATTTCAGGTGTGAGGAAAAACATTCGCAAACATGGTGGCTGGATTGTGGGTGACCGAGAGGGGAATCTCTGGGCCTGTGTTTTCTCACACATTGGATCACAACTAGCTTAAAATCTTACTAAAAGACCTAAATAGAGCTTAGATAAGATTTTGTAAGTTTATGCCACTGTCTTTCAGCACAAAAAAAGTGTTGATTGTATGAATTAATAGTTATAGTTATAGCTTTTTGTTCTAATTAAAAATCTAGTATGTCTGTTCGTTTTAAAATCTCTTATTTTGTAATGGATATATATATATTTAAATGTTACAAATTCTTGTTATTTAGACTAAGACAGAGGCAAGTGTTTAGATGGAGTACTTGTGGCTTGAGTATTGCTTACTTATTTCCCTGCTGAGTGCTTTCTGCTGGTCTGAGATCTTCTTCATAGAACAGAGGCTGTATTGTCAGGACCTGTGACTCTTAAGAGAACGAGAGGACAGGAATGAACGGATAGAGAGTAAGTGAGTGTCCTGTTTTTTTTCCTCTCTTGCCAGCATCCATCTCTTGAGCGAGATAAATGGGGTCCAGACACTTAGGAATTTGAGGAATCTTATCTGGTGCCAAAAATAATTAAGGGAATTTTTATTTGTGGTTTTAGAATGTTAAAATGGAGACTGTTTCATATTTCTATTCAAGTTTCCAGCTTGTTGTACAGTAGCCATGCGAAGAAAAAAAAAAACATGCAGTGATAATTGTTATAGAAATTCATATCATTATTCAGTAAAAAAAAAAAAAAAGCTTAAATATATACACTAAAAATATATGAAGAGTTCATTTGCAAAAACAGATAACTTCTCAAAAATCATGTTTTTTTTGTTGTTTTTTTTAATTGTGCATTTAATTAATCTCTATCAAACTAAAGTTGGGTGATTTTGATTAGGTTACAAAACAAATACAGCTAACTAACACAATAAAAAAAAAAAAAAAATTATAACATAATACTTTTTTTTTTGAAAATTAAAAAATACATAGTTATCTGTTTTTGCAAATAAACTCTTCATATATATATGTTTGTGTGTGTTTTACATTACATTTCATTTTTTTACATTTTTGTCTTTTATGATCACCAAGGCTTTGATCTAAAATACAGTTATACAGTAAAATTGTGAAATGTAAAATAAGTATTATAAATAACGGTTGCTCAGAAAGCATTTTTATTATTATTTATTTTTTATTATTACTGCTTACTTTTTCTTGTAAGCTGTCATTGTTTTCATGATTTTTCATAAAAAGTCCAAAAGCTAACAGTTTTTTGGTTAATGGCTATTTTGATAAATTCAGTGCCTACTAGCTCACTACACTTATTTCTTATTTTTGCAGATGTGTGTTTCATTTGGGTGCAGACCTGTTTTTTAGAAAAAGTCTACATGTAAACATATCTTCCACATGAAAACATTTGCGCACAGGTTTTCTACACTCAAATTCACACACGATTAGTGAATAGGACGTCTTCTGTGAATTCCGAGCTATTTGGCAGCCAATGCAGACGCTGACAGTGTTGCGGTCATATTTCAGTACAGACTCTAACGGTGACAGCGCATTGATTCTCTAACTAACGAATGATGGATTGCAGTTACATGCAGGTCAACTGGTTCCTTATTAAAGCTCATGAGCTGTTGTTGCTATTGAAAGTAGTTGCTTAGTCACTGTTCAGTAGTGTTTCGAGCACAAACTGACCATGAATTTGGTTTAAAGCTACAGTCTTCACACTAAATTTTAAGATGCATGGAAATGGCAAGACAAATGGCAGGAAATGTAATTAATCTTTGCATATATTTGTCCTCTTTACCTCAGGTCAGTAACCCATTTTGCGGTTTAATGAGAGTAAATGGCTTGCTTGATTAATGTGTAATGGGATGGTGCTAATGCTAGTCAGGGAGGTAAACGAACATACGTATATGTTCCATATAAGCAGTTGGCACTTAATGCTGCCTTCAAGTCATGTCATAATGATCATATTTACAACATAAACCCAATTTAACGGCACTTCAAAGACGTGAGATTGTCCTGAATTTCCAAAATGGAAGAATGCGAATTAGCAGAAGCTAACTGGTATTGATCATAAGAGGTGATTGTTAATCGTACGGTTTAGTTTAAACACCTGTTTTAGCAATCAAGCTAGCCAGAAAATACTACTCATTAATCTAGTTAGTAAGTGATAAGCTTGTGCAATCCAACTACCCCATGATTCTCTGTGACTGCACAATTATTAAACGCACAAGCATCTTTTTCTCTTTACTTATGTTTCATTAGTGCTAAAAAAGCATATTAGCATTGAAAATGTAAACGAGAGAAACAAATATCACATTTACAAAATGTTTTTATGCATTAAGTCTAAAAAAAACCTTCCCTTTGGTGTGAGGAAATGGACAAACATAAATATCAAATTGACTTATTTCCATTCTGTCAAAACTCACTTGACGTCATAATTACGATTCTGTCAAACAGGAACTTCCCAGGAGGATTTAAAGGGAGCATAAAGTAACTGTGTTTAGTGAGATTTTCAAAATGGCTTCCTTCTGGTGGGCCATTACGGCTCTGATTGACAGTGCTGTGTGCTGGTGGCTCGACTTATCATTCAGCACTGTGGGGGGAAAATGCAACTGCTGCTGTCACCGAGCCAGACAACGCAGAGCATAGCGAAACAGCCCTGAATGAATTGTAATGTCGCTCTTGAGCTTGATGGAGTGTTGGAGCGAACGCAAACACTTTTGTTTTGGACAGGTGGTCTTATTATGCACGTGTGCGTAAGAGAGCGCAAAGAAAAGATATAAAATCTGTTTAATCAGTCGTAAGTGGGTATATATCAAAACCCTTCATTGCCATTGAGACAATTTGGTTAGTTAGCGTAAGGCTCATATTGTCTACTGAAGAGCCGAAGGCTTTCGTGAAAACAAAAACGCTGTTTGTTAGTCTTGGTGTGTGTCGTATTTTACATAAAAATGAAATTTAAACCTATTAAGCGCTGGTATTCAATTTACATGTGTGCATAAGTATTGTTGTAGGATTGGATTAGAGCTTTGCTTGGAGCTGGAATCACAGTTCACAACTCGGATCCTTATTACCACTGCAGCAGGGGAGTACGATGACAGAAATAGTGCACTGAGGAGACATTTCAGTATCTCAGAATGGAATCGGCCACCACACACACACACACACACACACACATTGAGGACATGAATGCATATATGAGGCAAACAGCATTGAGGGCAAAAGTGGCAGTGACTGCAGAAAGTCAGAGGAAGACAAGGCAAGAGTGAGATAGTAAGTAAGAAAGAATAAGGGCTAGTGTGAGACATGGATAATAAAGAGAGGCATTTCTGTTTGAAACCCAGAGAACTCAACTCACCTCTGCTTTTCCCGCCTCTCTGCTCTTTATCGTTTACCTCTCTTCATCTCCTTGCCTTTCTCCCCTCCCCCCTTCACTGATATTCCTGTTACCATACCAACACAGCTCTCGCTTCAGGACCTGCTGGACTCTGCTGGACACTCAAAACACTCATCATGCATTCCAGTAAATACAGTGCTAGTAATCTAGTAAACACAAATCCTACCAAACGTGCAGAGTTTTCATCATCATTCTGAGCAAACGTGCGCAAGACGGACGCCTTTGACCCCCCCCTTTTTGTTTGTCTTGCGCATAAATGCTGCATTTTTAATTTGTGCCAAATAAAGTAAAAAAAAAATTAATTGTTAAAAATGGGTCTTGAGTCCCTTGTGTTCTTTTGCACTTTGTTGTACTGTGTCTCCTGTTTATTAAATGGTGGTTACTTACATGTTCCTAATGTCGCACTAAACTGACTCGCATACAAATGGCCTACCCTGGTCAGTAATATGTTTTATATATATATATATATATTTAGCAGGGATTGATTTAATCATTTAATCAATGTCAAAACATTTGAATTATTATATACAATTATTTCTTCTTTAACTAACTATTAAATGCTTTTTTAAACATTCTTATATCAAAGAATCCTGAAATAAATGTATCATGGTTTCCACAAATTTATTACGTGACACAACTGTTTTGAACATTGATAGTAACAAGAAATGTCACTTGTGCTGCAAATCATAACAAAATCAAATTAAATTTTAAGTGACCCTGAAGGCAGATATATTGGCTCTTGAAAATTCAGCGTTTCTCACAGGAATTAATTAGATTTTAAAATACACTGATAGAAATATAAAATAGTTCAACACTTTTGAATTGTAATAATATTTAACTTTTTTTGCTGTGTTTGGATCAAACAAATGCAGTATTAATGTGCATATGAGACCTTCAAAAACATAAAAAAAATCTTACGATTACAAACTTTTGAACTGTACTGTATATCTCAGACAAGAGTATACTACAATAGTGCGTGCTACACTACAGCAAATATAATATGGAATTGACCCTTTGCAGTTTGATTGACAGGTGATTTAACCAATCATAACACATTTTTTCATAACAACAAATAAACCAGCTGGAGAGTTGATTAACATTGATGGACTTGTATTTGAAAAATGTTGTGTACCGACCGCACTAAAACAACATATCTTCTGATGTTCATTCATGTTTATGTCATTCATAACTAGTGAAGTGGAATACATGCTCGGCTCACAAGCTGCTTGCACTGAGGTGCTACAGTGATATGTTATGACACATTAAAATGTCACAAAACAGTATTTATTGTTGAATTTATATAAAAAAGCTAAAAATTTCAAAGCTAAATTATTCAGACTTAAAAAATGTCCCAACTTTTCTGAAATTCAGGTTGTGCACCACCAATTTAAAGCTGCAGTCCGTAACTTTTGGGTCTCTAGCGGTTAATAAACAGAACTGTGTGCGTCTTGTGGAAGAACATTGTAGCCAGAGCTACTTCTCTCTGTTTATGTCTATGGCAAGTCACGCAGGTACTGGTCTACTCCGCAGTGGTACCTACCCGAACCCATCTAAATAGTCCGAATATAAACACAGTACAGAAGACAATCCAAAACCACGGTTTGAACTTTTTAACCTAGAAATGTACACTAAACTACTGACAAATAACTTATAATTGCACTCTACACACTACAAAATGTAACGCTACTATACAATGCAGTATGCAAATTGGTATTATAATGTTAAAGTGTGTACTTTCACCAAGTATTCCTGATGAATTGCTATGTGCAGCCAAAGACAAAACCATCCTGAGAGACTGGTTCATGACACACACACACACACAGCGGGTCTGCCCCTAGAAAAGAGTCAGTGAGCTGAACACACAATCAGGCTGTAGACTGGGTGAACAGCAGGGAGTGTGAGGACAGAGGGAGGGGAAAAGTCTACCGCTGCTTCCCTGAGAAGGACACTTCACTGGAATTAGCTTCAGCTCAGATGGGAAAACCAGACTGAAAACAGTGGGGACAATACTGCTACAGGCGCTTATTCTTGTCTTTCACAACACGTGTATGTGTGTGTGTGTGGCTCCACGTTGAATCTGTTGCTCCGTTCCAACACCTAGGAAGTTGCCTCCAAAAGGAAAACAGAAAAGGCAATCCCATAATGCTCTGGGAAAACAAGACATTGTTGGCGATGTTGATTACAAACACTTATATTCAATGTATTGATGAAAATAGTTATTTTCCGGCGTATTTCATGCTCATTAGCTTAGCATCATGCTAACATCAAACACTACTAAAATCGATAGTTTGCTGAATATCCAATGCAGAGCATTTGCCAGCCTAGAGCGTATCAAATTGGTTAAACTCAGATGCCAATGCAGGCAATAGATACTGAGGCAGCTTGCTTGGTTTTGGTACGGAGCCTGTGTGTTTTTTCCTGTTTACAGTTGTTGCAGCCATCTTTATTACACACATTCACTCTAAATCACACAGCTCTAGCTGACGGCACAGATCATTGCTGTTTTACCAGTTGTTTGTCTCCTCCCCATCTACTTCTCCGTCTCACACACTTCTCACTAAGGGAGAGAAGGAGAAAGTGGCAAGACAAAGAAAGGCCAAGAGAGAAGGATAGAAAGGAGAAAGAGAGAGAGAGGGGGAAAGTCGGTCAGACCCCCTCCTCGGCAGAACAGGAATGCAGGGAGTCTGGTGAAGGAATGTGGAATGGGTCTCAAGGGGAGGGGGTATAGTCTAGATGTAAACACTGTTTGTGTGTGTGTGTGTCGCTCTATGAGTGTAGCTGAGTGTGTGTGCACACAGTGTAATGGGTTTGAGCGCATTATGAGGTTGTGTTATATGTGTCCCGTATGCGTGTGTTGGTGTATTTTGAGAAAAGGGGGCTCTTTAGGTAGGCCAGCTGTAAGGAACTGCTCCTCGTCTCTGATGACAGCTTTGGGCCAATGAGGTGATTTTATCATGCATGGAAAAGTACCAGCCCCACTTAAACATTGCACTGATCCGAGACCAGCTTTCCAAACTCAATTCCACGACTCTTCCGAGATATTCCAAACCTTTGCCCTTCCGTCTTTTGCTTGTTATGCTATACCACTACCTACAATTTTTCAAGAACTCATGTACATGCAGTCCACATTAGCTGAAATGAGTAGTTTTACATTGTCTTATGCACTCTTATGCACCTTTACCCCCCCATGTTGCACCAAAACACATTAATATGCAAATTATATATAGTTTATTGATACATTGTACATAATTAGAAAACCTGTTTATGACCATTTTAAACACATTTTGCAGAAACAAAAATGGTATATTGAATTGTTCTGTTATAACATAGTTGGCAATCATCTTTCAAAATAATCTTGAAAACTAAAAATGTATTGGTGATTTTAAACTATTTTATTCCCTAAAACTTTTTTCTCTAGTCCTAAGAGGTTAAAAAAGATGTGTTTTTGTAGGTTTCCTGCACAGTGCTATGCATGATTCATAAACGTATACATTTTTATGGTTACCTAGTATAATTATCTTCATATTGTATGTCTGGCTTTTCTGATGTAGTAAACTTGCTTGGTAGCTCACCTGGTACAGCACTGCAATTGCAATGCAGAGTGCTCATAGAAGCACATTAAAATGGCTTGGTTGCTGCAGCGAATGTGTTTTCTGTTAACATTACCGGTTAGGTTTAAGTGTAGTGGTATGTTATTTCCAAACACGATAGAGAAGTCACCTTTTAGTGCTACTCACTGGACATTTCATTTCTAAGCTGCCACAATATGTACAGCAACAAACAGAATGAAATATTGCCAGATTCATGCTCATCCATTTCGGATGCTTTTAATGCCACTCACTGGGTATTGTGCTTTGAAAGTGAAACAAAATGTGCAGGAAGCAACATAATATCATTTCGAGGAAATATCACCACAGACATGCTTTTTTCCAATGAGCTTGGGTTGGTATTTAGAAATGGATACATAGCATAAAACATCATGAGCACAGTTTAATGTTAACATGATGTTTCAAACCTCTTATGGTCTGTCCGGATTTTAAACAGGCAATCCATTTAGTCACTCAGCTTTGTTGCACATACATTCTCGTTTAAAGTGACTTTCAGTTACACTAATTGCCAGGACAGACCCTCTGGAACAACCTGGGGCGGAACATGAGGAAGTGTCGCGCTCCAGGGAAGAACGGTGACAGAATAGGGCTGAAATCATAGCACTTCTCAGTTCCTGGGTCAACACTGCTTGAGTTTGAGCCCACAACTTCTGTGTTCACAGCTTGGATCATTACCCATCACAATATGGAATTTAAACATTTAATTCAGGCTCTTGGTTGAAAAAGTATTATTAAAGGATTAGTTTCATTTTCGTAATATAAAATGAAAATTCTGTCATTATTCTGTCACTCCAAACCATTTCTTTTCATGAGCTGTTCAGAATTTGTCTGAGAAACAGACCATTTAAGTTGTCATTCGCTGGAAAGTCATTGATGTTCCACTTGAAATGTTCCTGCTTTGACATTAATGACTGGTTGGTTATTGCATGTGTCTTAGTCATGATGCAAGGGGAAAGAATTTAGGGGGGTACTAAAACAACTTAAACGGATAGTCCACCAAAAATGAAATTCTGTCATCATACTTTCTCCTACACGTGTACTTCCAAACCTGTATGACTTTACCTTGTGTGGAACATGTTTAGCAGAAGGTCAAGAGCTGTGTGCTGCATTATGAAATTATGATATGTGAGAAACAGGCTGAAATTTTAGTGAGTAATTTGCTGAAAGTTTCCCCTCACAGTGTTTCTGGTTTGAGATCAATAACTCTAGTTGGTTCTTGCATGTTTCATGACCAATCATGATGCATTAAAAAATGATTTAAGACCAAACATGTGGGTCGGTTGCTCAAATGAAGCTATATTTATATAGATTCATACAGACTACTTTTATGGTGCTTTTTTCCTTTCTAGTGCTCAAAAGTGGATATCATTGTTCATTTTTATCATATAGCATAGATCAGCTCTGACATTCTGCAAAATAATGTGATGTTGGATTGGTAAAAATGCAGGCACGATTTTTCTTTTCTCGATGAACTCATTCTAGTATAATATAACTAATGCAATAGAAACCTAGGATGCATCTTGATAGAAAACTCTATGAAATAAAGTCAATTAATCAATTAAATTGATATAGTGTTCCATACAGCCTTTAAATTCTAACCCACTAATGTAATGCTGGTGGTCCACACTGTTCATCTGCTGGTCTAGGGAGGTATAGAGCCTCAGGCAAGGTTGAGTCAAGGTGCTGTGCTTAATTCAAATGGGGAGAGAAAAACTATATGTGAAGGTTAGGGTGAAAGATTGAACTGTATACTATTACTGCTTTACTAGGACTAATGATTTTAATAAATAATGATACTCATTTGCGTTTTGGGTCTTATTCCGTGTTAAGAGGGCATTTGTGGCAACACTAAGTAGTTGAAAAGGGGGCAAAGAACTCTCTGCATGTGTAAAAGAGAGAGTGCCTTGCTTTTCTTGTAAGTGTGTGTGTGTGTGTGATATTTTTAGCTTGTTCCCTCCATGAGAGGGTGTGCTTCTGGAACACTATGCTTGTGTGTTTCGGAAACAAGCTCCAGTGCTACCAGCAAAAACTTCCACAGCTTACACATGTACACACACAGAGACACAAACTGTTCCCCTAAAAAGACTTCTGACCTTTATGATACATACAGATCAACAGGTTGAGCACCAAAACCACATACAAATGACTTCCAGAATTTAGTTTTTTTTTTTGGAGAATTTGTTCTAACGGCTGAATTGTGGCCTTTGGGTCAACTTCTGTTGCTTTTAAAAGTGCTTTATTAAAACATGTCCACTTGACTGCTGGGCCTCTGTAGCTAGATAATAAGAACCAAATTTGCTCTGTTGTCCAGACTAAAAACTAAAGAATACATGAAATTGAGTGTTGCTTAAGCTTCTCCTGTAAGCTATCTTGCAACAAAATTAGTCTTTTGATCAAAAGATTATTTCAAATAAATATTAGATATTGGAAAATTATGAATTATTAGATAAACTTACAATCCTGTCCATATATTATTGAGAGATATAGAGTGCAAACTAATATTTAATTGCATTTTAATTGCAAGTTGTTTGCTATACTATTATAAATATAGCATTTATTTACACTACAAGCTATTATGAATTAATCTAAAAATCATCATTTCATTATATATATATAAAATAGCATGGCAATTCATAAGCATTTAACTTCTGTAATATATATTACAGAAGTTAAATGCTTGTGAATTGCCATGCTATTTTTTCACTCAAACAATAAATACATTCCAGATCCAAGCCCACACTACATTATTTCCCACTGACTGTTCAGATACGTAAAACATTACAGACTTTAAATGTCTCACGGATACCGTTTCAGGTTGTCTTTAAGTTACTAAGCTCTAAACTTGTCTATTAAGAGCAGTACCGCTCAGGTCAGAATGAGAAGACAACCTCTATCAGCGCTCATGGAACAGCATGTTGTATCCACACCAAGCTTGTAGATATTAACCTTCAACCTCATTTTCCTTCTTCGTTTAGGATAGTTAATTACAAGGGCCTGGCCAAGCTCTCTCCATTGTGTGTGTGAAGAGCATAGTAGACAGTGGACTCATTTGTAAGCACTAAACGAACACTAATTCACAGCCATGTCAGTGTGGCCCTTAAACGGCCAAAGACTGAGGTAATAACACTTCTGTTTACATCTGTAGAGGTCTACACTGGTGACCCTAACTGATGCTGTGAACTTTCATTCGCTTGCCCGTCTCCTTGGCTACAGAGGCCCCGCCCCCACAGGGAGCTTCAGCCACACAGATGGCTCCCTGATGGTCTGTTTACATCTTATTTGCATACAGAGATCTCCACGTCTTGTCGCTGTCACAACAGACGAGTGCGTCCGAGCTTCAAGTGCCAGCGATAACTGCAGGGGTGCTATTCCCCATCTCGAATGCAAAAGACATACAGCTCACAGATTCACAAAAATTTGTCCTTCTCATTTTTGTGTGGTTATTGCTTTTAACGTAATGGATTCAGAAGCATTAGAAAATACATAAGAAAAAAGACTGGCGTTTTTGGTCAATATGGTTGTGTATAGTGAAAAGGTTTCGTCGGAAAGTATTGATTTGTTAATTACGTATCTTGCCTCAAAATAGCAGCAGAATGGCGCTTACTCTATAACAGCTGGCTGCAGACCCGGGAGAGAATAAACCTCATTGATATTCAAACTGCTCTTTATCAAGGGGACAGAGACCTGCAAGAGAGAGAGAGAGAGATGGGCGGAAGAGAAAGGAAAAGAGAAAGTCATATTCACTATCTGCATTTGTGGAGAGTGTTTTAGAGCATAGATTACAAAAACATAATAATTATATTTTCCCTATTGTCGTGTGATAATATTAGATATAGCTTACTGCACCAAAAACATTCATTTTCTAATCTTACATGACAGTTTTCCTAATTAAAAGCACTGTTGCTGTTCCTTTATGATTTTACACACAATCACCGTATTTTTAATAAGAATCTGTGATCTGAAATGTTACTTGTACAAATTTTTTTATTACATTACATGCACAAAATATGGGAGGGGCTAAACGGGCAGCGCTGTAGAAGCAGGTGTTGATGATCTTCTGCTGAGGTGGAGTTTAGCTACACTATTACGTCATGGGTTTACACCTGGTATTAACGTGCGATTTGTAGATCGAATGCATCTCTTTTGTCCAGTTTTAACCATTTCTGTCCTGATTCCATTGAGGTGAAGATCTCTGTTTTCGTCAGAACTACAGTCGGGTTAAATGCACAGCTAAGTGATGCCTGAAGTGCAATGGCGCTGCATGTTGACGCACTGCCCGCGAGGCTACCGGTGCCGACCAATGCACAGACTAGTTAAGTTAAATGTGGATGCGCACTAATATTATGTCATAGTCCAGATGTTTGTGTTGTAATCAGAAAAAGATGCTCCACAACGTGCTGTGCATGTTTGTATGTATGGGCTTTTTCAGTTATTTCTATCAAGTGGAAGAAAGTTCACACAACTGTCGTACACTCAAAAAATGAGATGACGGAAAAAGACGAGGGGAGCAGCCGCTTGTTTCTGCAGTGTTAGCCGCAAGACCTTGCCAAATGATGTGGATTTGCGCTAGTGCTTCGAAATAAACTTTCTAGTTCAGCTCGGCAAAGTAAAAACCCCGTTTGACAAGCAACACGTCCCACAATGATTACACGTTTGGTCAGTAAGTGGAGAGATAGTGGTCTTCAGCAGCTTCTCGAATGCGTTTTCGACCACCTCCGGATATGGTTGAAAGTGGACAAGCTTAAAACGCTTTACACTTCGTTTAGATATATATATATAGCATTGTTCACTTGTGATTGGATCGATGAAAACGCATGTCTAAGATGCTTTTTAGCAGTTCGTGAAACATTTAATGTATTTATTAAATGGTTAAATGGAATATCACACTTGCAATCCTGGAAGGAATTTCTTGCAAAGGACATTTTACTTTCATTACTTTCTATTTTAAAAGATCAAAGAATTTATGAAACAAGTTATGACGGCTTTTAAATACAGTAATACATACACAGTTTACTAGTTAAGAGTTCAAGTGCGTGCTTATTTGCCTTTCTGTGCTTGAATAAGCTTTTGTGTATGTTTTTTAGAAATTCTGGATGTGCTGTAGGTTTGACAGTGTGTTTGTATCCATGTGTCCTGGCGGTCCTCCAAGCGGGTCGAGGGGCCCAGGAGAGAGCAGACTGTTTCAGGGTGGCTGGGAGGAATATCTTGCTGTAGGCCTTCATAAACCTTACCACTGTCTTTTCTAACAGCGTTTCCCTGAGTGTGCACCGCTGTTCGTTCCTCTCTCCACTGGCATCAGGCACAATCTATTCCTCCCCGTTTGATTGGCAGGTGTTGGCTCATAACTTCAAATGTTCCTCCTGCTCATTGTGAGGTAATGACTTCTGATTGTAGTGGATGGAAGCCAGCGTTTAAGCTAAATAATCTAGGCTAATGACTGCGCTCTTCAATTATTTATCAGACTCAACACGCTCGCTCTGCACAGTATATATAGACATCCTGCTGGCTGGTTGGCTGGCTGGCCTGATGACCTAGTGACTGACTGGCAGCCGTGCTGACTGGCCTATTTGCCAGGATTTGCTGAGTCACGCTGCCCATGGGGTGGAGGGGCTCTCGAGAGCTGTTCCCAGATCTGCAGGGAGGCACGTATACTGATTCTAATGTGTATTGATGTACATTTATGTTTCACAGAGTCAACGTTTTTCTGAGTATGCTTTAAAGACCCCAATATATGCTTCAGCGAGTGCAGATTTCTGTCCTTCGTTGGTGTATTTACTATGAATATCTATCTATCTGTCTGTCTATCGTGAATGTATGAAATCAGTTCCTCTCAAATTCACAAAGTTTTGCAGATTGTAGTTCAAGTGATAGTTTGTCATTATATACACAGACTGAGAGTTTCTTTCTTATGTTGAACCTAAAGGAAGATATTTTTAAGAATGCTAATAATCCCATTGACTTCCACTGTATTTCTTTTTTACTTATATGAAAGTCAGTGGGGACCAACAACTATTTGGTTGTTCAAAGTATCTAATTATATATTCACCATTATAAAGAAACTTATATAGGTTTAAAACTACATAAATGATGACACAATGTTTGGGTGAACTACTAACAATATTGTTATTGTTTCATATTTTGAAACCAACGCTTTTTAAAAGTTTATTTTCTAAAACGTTTGGTCTGAAAAGTGTGCATAGAATGGAATAATAAAATGCTGAATTCCAGGTGCATATTATTGAAAGTGTTATATTAGTGTCATTTGCATTTAATATACACTACCGTTCAAAAATTTGGGGTCAGTAAGATATTTAATGGTTTTTAAAGATGTTTCTTCTGCTCATCAA
>JAUMHE010000042.1:22978970-22991935 GCA_032359235.1 Enteromius mattozi
ATGGAAAGAAAATAATCATTCTTAATATTAATAATATATAGCAATGATGCATTAAACTGATCAAACATAACAGTAAATACATTTATAATGTTACAAAAGCATATATAAATATAATATTATAATATTGACATCATATAAAATATGGAAAGAAAATAATCATTCTTAATATTAATAATATATAGCAATGATGCATTAAACTGATCAAACATAACAGTAAAGATATTTATAATATTACAAAAGATTTCTAAAAGAAAACTTTCAGTTTAATAATCTTAAAAAGAAAGAAAGAAAGCAAGAAATATTATTTCAATATTGACAATAACGATAAATGTTTCTAGAGCACCAAATTAAAATATCAGAATAACACTGAAGACTGGAGTAATGATGCTGATTTGTAATTATAATTGTAATAATATTGTATAATATTATCATTTATACTGTAATTTTTGATCTAATAAATACAGCTTTGCTGAGCAAGAGACTTTCAAAAACATTAAAAACATAACCGATTTCAAATTTTTGACTAGTAGTATATCTGAATCTGAAATCAAGTAGGAGCTGTACTTGAATGTCCATTTCCTACATAGATATTAACTGGAGATGTTGGCTGCAGATTGAACCGATTTGCCAGACTTAAACCTTTCACCTACGAGCTGTTGCTAACCTCTGCACCTTGGTAGAGTACAAAATACAGAGCACAAGGCATTTATGTTGCATGCTGGTGGGGCTCCTGAGTCTTTTTGTGTATATCTAAAAGTGTTTACCAGGGATAGAGAGAAATGTTTCCTATTACAGTGACAGAGCGTGTAACACAGAGATGAATGAGATAGAGGTTGAAGGGAGAAGGAGGGTAGAGTGGCAAGAAGGAAATAAACTTTAGAGAAACGCAGAGAGAGAGGGACAGACAAGGATGGATGGTGCAACTAAGCTATGCACGCTGCCAAAATCGTAGAAATAAATTAAAAAGGAGGAGTGGGGGCCCAGCAAAGGAACTTTGTTTTGCTGTGACGTTTGTGCAGTCGAAAGATCTTCTGTCCTGTCGAGACGGATATGACTTCAGCCAAAAAAATCTTTCCTTCAAACTTCAGCCAAAAGTTGAAGAGAGATCATAACTCTCTCACAGTGGTAGCACAGAAAAAAATTCAACCACTGCACACTTGATCACGCAAGCATTTCGCTTCTTCCCTAATTAATATACGATTACGAAAAAACAAAACTTGCTCAAGTTCAAGTAAATGTGTTATTTAATTTTGTAAACACCAATTACATAGAAATTCAGTTTGATAACTCTCTTTTAATTCAGGGCTTTGATATGCTATTATCAAATAAATTACGGTGCTTGATTAAATTGTTTGGTATTAAGTGGCATGTTGATGACATGTTAATTGTTCTTTTCAAAACACATTAATGCGTTTTTATGCAGCTGAAGCAGTTGATATTTGACCCTGAGAGAACCACGCAAGAGCAAAATGAGACGGAAAATAGAGGGACAGCTAAAGAAACTAATTTAAGTGGACCTAAAATGAAATAAAATAATAAAATAAAATTTAAAAATATATTATTATTTTTTATATATATATATATATATATATATATATATAATTAAAGTACATCAGACTTGGATAAACTTTTAAAGTTTTTGTCTAAAGGTTCAATAAACTGTGCCATTTCCAAAAAAGAGTACATATTTATATATATATGATGGTGATCTGAATCCTGTTGATGAACCAGATGCTGTTTGCACTCTTTAATTTAACCAGATGTCACATGGCGACACATGATGGTTAAACACACCTGTGCCATATGCCTCCAAGGGCTTATGTTCCTCACACATCTTCATCCTCATTATTTGAGCATTCAACAAAACTTGTCAAATCAACAGTAATGTCCAAAGCAGTTACACAAGTTGGATTTGATAGGTCACTGCCGCAAGGGGCGCTATAACAGGAATTAGCTGTTAAATTTGGTGTAGAAACAATTTTCACTAAAACATGACTAAAATATTTAATACTTATTTAAATAGTCACATATTAAATAGTTAATATTTCACAATTAATAACAAAGAAAATGACAAATAACGTTGAAATTGTGATGTAGAAAAAAATGTAAATGTTTCGAAAAACACCTTGTAAAACATACTCAGTTTAATTTTTTGAGCTCTGCATGTACAGAGATTATTATTGTTAATTTAAACTAAAAGCATAAAAATGTTTTAATAATAGAAAAAGTTAACTCAAGTAAAACAAAAGGATAAAAAAAGGGGCAAAACCAGAAAAAATATTTTATTGGTACATTATATTGGTATCCCTAATAAGGTCTCATTAATTAACTAACAACGAGTATTTCATTTGTTACATTTATCTTTGTTATTGTTAGTTAATAGAAATAAAGCTGTTAATTGCTATTTCATGTTAGCTCAAGCCAGTTAATAATATTAAGAGATAAATAATTTGTTTTTAATAATAGCACGCTGCACTGAACATTAACTTTGATTTTTCATTGTTAGTATATATTAACTATTGCTAACAAATAGAACCTTAATAATCATACTAAATAGTCATACTAAAATAGCACTGACTCCATGACAGTGTTTTGTATTTCCCAGGAAAGCTCAGTTGAGCACACTAATGTATGTAAACAGTGTCATCTGTCCCTGTTCTCTCCTTCATAGAGCGGAGAGGTAAAAGCTTCATACTCCACTAAGACTCTGTCATGTTTTTTTTCTCTCCTGGAAGAGAGTTAATACATTTCCTTTCTATCAGCAGGGAAGCACTGTTTGTACGTATCACTGCTGGAGGAAAAGGCAACAGATCGTCGGTTTTCCTCTCCTTTGTTACCTGGGGGGACCCAGTTCGGGACTCAGCAGTGGGTAAAAAGCGAGAAAGCAATTGCTAACATCACGGGGAATTGAGTACACCCCAGGATGGAAAGAGAATCTTGTGCTGTTGTTTTTAGCCCCCCCCCCCCCCAAAAAAAAGAAACAGGGTGGTGGAATCGCTTGGGCTTGTTGGTGGTAGTGACGGTTCAGGATTAGATTGCCAGCAAATGCATTTAATCCCATGAGTCTCACCTCTCCTCTTCCTCAGCATTTAATATTCTGTAGTGTGAACAACAGATACTGTCACCTCCAAGCGCTCACTCTCACACACACACACACACTAGTTATTGTTTTGGTGTCGTCAGAATTAAGAGAAATGTATTTTAGTCCCCTCTCGCTCTCTATTTCAAGCTCGAATAAATAGCAATTTCTTCTTGTTTAAATAAGAAAATATATTTCTGCTCTTGCACTCAGCTTATCCTTATGAAATCTGTTTGTATTCTGCCGCTCTTTGGTTTTGCTTCTATATGAGGTTTTGTTGCTGAAGTGTCTCAGTGGAACAGGGTGATATAAGGATTAGTTTTCTCCAAATGACATTTAAACATGGGATCAGCAAAAGATTTTGGAAAAAACTGTTGGACCTGTGGTATATTCTTGTGGGAGGGTGTTTGACATAACATGTATGCCCTCAGAATTGCCAAAAAAAGGGCAGATTTTTTAATGCAATATTTCTTGTGGCCAAGAAACCTGTCAAGAACAATTTATATTTCACCCATACAATCATATATATATATATAAAATAATAATAATTATTATTATTTTTCTTTTGACTTTTTTTGCATTTCAACAGTTCATCCCTCAAACTCTTAAAAGATAGGCCTAAATCTCATTCTCATTGCTGAAGATGAAGAATGTAAAGAATAAACAGAAACACAAATACATTAATTATATCCTATTAATTAAAGTATTTACATTTAGTCATTTAGCAGATGCTTTTATCCAAAGGAGAACCATAAAAGCAATCAAAATCAACAAAAGAGCAATGATACGCAAGTCCTATAACAAGCCTCAGTTAGCTTAATGCAGTGCACAGTTTTTTAGTTTTTTAAAATAAAAAGAAAACAGATAGAATAGAAAAAGAGCAAGCTAGTGTTAAAGGCCTGTTGTGCTTTTGTTCATTTTAAAATAAACAAAAAGAAAAGGAACAGATAGCATACAAAAAGATTAGAGAAAAGTTAGTTTGTTTTTTAAGAAAACAAGCAGGGAATGAATGAGCGCATGCGTTTTTTTAAGAATAAAATTAGAATAGAGATCGCTAGAGTTGGAGGGTCAAATAAAGATGCAAGTGTTTTAGCCAATTCTTGAGGTTCTGGATTCAGCAGTAGCAGTACTTATGTCTTTTTGCTACACTTGGATGCATGGATGCACTACTTGTTCTGGGTATATATGAATACTAGTACATTCAGACTCATCATACTTATTTAACAAAGTAGGGAAATATTCCGACTCGGCGATTGGGGACTAGATGACTTTTGTTTATTTATCACATTAGACACTGTAGACAGAAGTTGTGTGAGCTGGTCTGGATTGTTGGTGGTATTTGTTACTCTCCTTTCGCTCTGAGCGGGTTTCTCTCTCTAATGTGTTATGGGCGGGA
The DNA here is from genome assembly GCA_032359235.1 of Enteromius mattozi. NCBI lineage: Eukaryota > Metazoa > Chordata > Actinopteri > Cypriniformes > Cyprinidae > Enteromius > Enteromius mattozi. Next base: position 22,983,446 of record JAUMHE010000042.1, read on the forward strand.
GTTGTAAAACTTGAAGTAGAGCTGTAAAAAGCTACATCTAAAGATTAATGTCTTTTTTACAGTTGTTGTAATAATAATTAGAATTATAATAATTAATTTCTTTTGATTTGGGAGAAAATAACATCCTACGTTACTTCAATGGCAGGAATGTGCTTATAATTTTGACACCACCTCTTACCTCACAATGTCTCGCTCTTAACAAAACAGCTGTACAGCAGGATTCAACACGTCCTTACCACACTAGTGAGCTCTTCCTTGCTGTGATTAGCCATTACCCACATTTGCATAACAAAGAATGCCGTCTGGATTCAGAGCACAGTCGCGCGAATTGATCTCCGCCGTCACTATATTCAATAGCGAGTCAACCTGACCTAGAATTGCTACTTATTACAATATGGACTGAACCATCCGGCCGGATCAAAGAAGGGGGGAGGCGAGCGCACATCAGCGGCACTCGCTCATCTCTGATGGGGGAAGCCATGTTAGTGCCGTGAGCTATTTTAATCACCCGTGTTTCATAAGGAAAGGCTGTGACTAGCACGTTTTGGGGAGACGGAATCGCTCGCGGATCCCCGTCGCGCGGAATCGGACACCCCTCTGTGTTTTTCCAACCGCGCACTTTTCACCATTAAAATATAGCGGCTTTTCCCAACCACTGTAAAGGAGAGCAGTCCAAAGGATAAAGGAAATAGAGTATCCTTTTCGCATCTAAAACATATAATGTCGCTTAATATAGCAAGAAACATAGCCCTACAAGTGCTCCGATGTATTGTCTATAAGGACTGACGGTGATTCTCATAAGAGATCTTTGTGTCGCTGCGGTTATTATTTGATCCACTGCTATTTTTAACGCATATCACTCGCTCTGCGAATACACTGCAGACTTGATTTAAAGCGTTTATTCTAGTGGGTCTCTAGCTTACAAGAGCCTGCAGGATTTTAAGCTCTCTCTCTCTCTCTGTGTCTCTCTCTTTGGCCAGGAGCTTGATAAAACAGCTCCCCTCCCCCAAGCTTTGGCGAAACAGGAACAACTTCTTTGAGAGAGAAAAAAGGGCTGCACAAGTTTGGGACGTCTTGGATCCGCCGTTTGGCCATTTGTAGTCCGGAGCTGAGATTTCTTCCTAACTTACACCGATTCTTTAGGTTTTTACCCAGGATTGTCGGCGCCCTTTGTTAGCGAGAAGGCTCGGGCATCCATGCTCTTGATTTTTTTTTTCTTTGGAAAATGGGATACCTCTAGGATTATAATGAGGGGAATGCGCTCGCTTGTGGAATAACTTCACTTTTTTCCCCCCAGTGGGAATGGTATTCGCGGAGCCCTGATTTATTTTAGCAAATGCAATGGGAAAAGTGCTTTGTGTGGAATATTTGCTGTTGCAATGCTCAACATGGGTAAGATTTGTTTTGCTTTCGTTCATACTTTTCTTCCATGCTCGATTGGCCTTGCTCCCATTGAATTATACTTGGGGAAACCCCAAATGATGACTCATTTCGGATTATTTGCTTTTAAACGTCCAATTTAATTCGACCGTGTTCTATATTTTCCTTCACCAGCATGCATTCATAGTAAGGCACGTATAACTTTCTTGCAAATGCCATTATGGCTGGAGATGCTAAAGGAAGCTTGTTTTTCCCACCCCGCGGTTTTCCCTCTCTCGTACTTACTTTTGATCGCTACAAATCTCAACTGTTCATGTATAAGCACTTATTTCCGTATGCACCGCCCTTATACATTTTAAACACTTCTGTCCCTCTCGCAAATGCATTTGCTTCCCTAACTTTCCTCGGTTTTTTTGTCCTCTTCAGAGAATCCACCAGGTTACGAGGAAGTTGGCGAGGCCGCCGCTGCGTGTTTTTACAGCTCTCCATTGTTACATCAAGCCCCATTTACTTTTCTTACAATGTTGCTAAAACCCTCGTTTTGAAACCGTATATCCAGCTGAACGTGATACGCAGCTCGACTGCAGATATAAATGGTGTTTTGTTGTCTATTAGCTTCCTCTGTGTGCAGGTATCTGTGTTGGGTTACTTGAGAGAGGCTGGTTAACTCTGCCCAGGCCTGCACACAGCAGGGTGTATCACAAATCATCAAAAACATAAGCAACCAAGGTGCTTTTGTACCAAATTTTCTTCAGAAGACTGTCAATTTGTTCGACCTTAGGTAGTTTTGGTGCTTGAGTTGGGCGCAATATAAGGTTGTCACAGTCAAGGAACTCTCATGCTTTGCATATTTGTGATAATATTCAAAAGGAAAGCCCATGTTTGCTGGGTGTGGTTTGCCAAGCATGAATATATAACCTTGAATGCTTTATTTATAGGTGTTGCAACCTTTGGTTACCCTAGTTTGAACTTAAGTGACTTTTAGTGCATTATGTATGAACGTTAAAGACTGGTCTTGTGTGTGGTGATGGGAGACTTTGGCTCAAGACTACTAATTATTATATATCGATCAAGAATTTTATTATTAGCATCAAATTTGTTTTATAGTCAGGGCTAAATGCTCAGATTGTTTGCTAAACTGCTGACTGTATGCTATTAGGGGTAACAAATTACAGTGTTTTTCTTGGTGAGGACTGACCTTTAAGATACAGATGCTTTTTGTTGAGTTTAAGAAGTAAGGTCTTGTAACTTAACTACTGTGTGTTTGGACCCCTAAGCACCAACCACTTTTCATTTGCACTGGAAATCGCTAAAGAAACATTACCGTGCGCTAATGCAACACTTGGTTTTCTCTGTTCTGAACCTTGAACGTGCTTTGTCAATCTTGTAGACTACAGCATATCGGAGACCTGAGGGAAATCTTCCCCCGTTCTTTTAACTAGTCAGAGAGTGTGTTTAGAGAATGGAGTTCTTGTTGTACCTATCCACAAAGTGAGTCATGTAATTCTGCCGTAGGTTTGGTTTTGTCAGGAATTAGCATGTGGTGAAGTTCGTTAGAACGATTGGAAAGGGAGGGGGAGTTCTTATGCTTCTTGATTTTGTTCTGGCAGCGAGCATTAGATTCGGTTTGGCTTCACCTCACCACAGCATTCAACAATAATGCCCGGTATTTGTCCCAAGTAACCGTGCAATAAAGAGAAGGCCAATCCCAAATTGTCTAAAATATTGCATACTGTGATATTCGAGAACAGTTTGGGTTTTCTTTACTGAATCTTCGTTTCTTGCTGCCGAATGATGATAATCTGCATTGGCATTATTTGGAACCTCGCTTACAAAAATGGCTTCCTGTTTTTGCCCTCGTTCCTGCACTTAACATGAAATCTCATCATCGCTTTTATGACTTGCACGTAATCTCAGTGCAACCAATTCTACTTGACATCTAAGAATAAATGCTCAAATAAGAAAAATCACACAACCACCTCTAGCATCTTGAAGCGTCTACCGCTATCTTCAGATCTTCTGTGGTTATGGGTATGTTTGTGGTGTGACTCTGAACTTCTTTTTTTTTTTCTCCACAGGTGTTCGGATAGAGTCTGTGATCTCCTGAGCTCACTGGTTTAATCTACGGGAGAAGAGGCGCTCACAAATTCACACACACCATTTACAGTGGAAATTATTTGCATGGTCTTCAGATGAGGGAGAACGGGAGACTCTGAAACCTGAGGGGTGTTCGAGGTAAGTTAACTATAGTGCAAAGCACACTGTCTTGTTTTCCACAGATCTCAACATTTAAGACCTTTTTGATTTAGCCTAATACTGCGAAGAAAGACAAACAGCTTTATCTTACATGAAAACATGCTTTTACAAGACCCTGCGAATTTATTTCGAGTCAGTTGAGGAGAAAGGCAGCCCACTAGATTGACTTGAATGGTATTTCGATTGATAAAGTATGTATAAGAATGCAAGAATTTCTCACGCTTGAGATAATGGATGTGAGTTTGTTCTACAGACAAGACTTCTTGTTTTAGAAGATGTTTGCTATTGGTTGTAAAGGAATAGTTCAACCAAAGATTCCTAACTTGCTTTCTTCCATTGAACACAAAAGGAGAAATTTGAGTAATTTTTCCATGCTTAAAACATAATTCCCAAATAATTGCTATTGCATGGTAGAGAATGACAAATACATTGTTAAAAATTTCCCCATTATAAATCATAAGGGTTTGGTATGACATTAGATTGAGTAAAAGATGACACAGTTTTCATTGTTCACCTAACTACTCATTTAAGTAGAATTGTGGATTTCCTGCTGGTACACACACGTGTAGAAATCAAGGCCACGTAGCAACATGTTAAAAGCATTGTGTTGATTTTGCTTAGACAAGCATCATAGTTTTTTTAAATGAAAGTATAATTTACGTCTAATAAGGCATATGCACCTTGAATTTCTTTTGCTGTTGGCGCTGATTATTTTCACTGTATAGATGTTACAAAGCACCTATGGAAGTTATCCTCTGCATTTAAACATGTCAATTATTAAAAGTGAGTTTGGGAGAAAGTTTATGGGAAACAATGGTTTGATTGTTTCTTTTGATGCAGTTTTAGTGTCTTGCTCTTTTAGTGTCTGTCCCACTCTCATATTTGGCAGATATTGCTGGTATTCTGTATCACAGGCTTGGCTGTAGTTGTGGTATGCCCAGAGGTGACTGATGCTAGCAATCTACTGTCCTTTGGCCAACAATAACTGTAGCTGTGTACAACTTTGAATTGTGTTTGTGATGAGTAAACGTATCATTCTCAACACAAATTTTCAGAAATAATCAAAACTTAGAACTAGTTTTTTGGTTTAAAGGGATCCTTCGCCCATTAAATGTATATTTTTCATTGTTTATTTGCCAGTCCATTTTCTTTGTAATTAAAAGAGCAGCTAAGACATTTGGATTTATATCCCCTTTTAGTGTTCAACTGAAGAAAGATGTTATGTAGGTTTGACAAAAAATGGCATTTTTTATTTTGGGTGAAGTCATACTTTATTTCAGTGTAGGCCAAACTGGACTGACTCACTGAAGATTGAAGAACCACCAAAATGTCAGTGTTGTGGCTCAAACTTGTCTGTAAAGCATATGTTTTTGATCTGCCCAAATTTTACTGTCATAAGACATTTTTCTTTTTAATATGGACCCAAGAAAAACCTTTCAGCTTGTTGAAACCTTTCAGTATGTTGAATCTATGTCTGCAAAGCTGGTAAAAGCAGTGCATTTAAATACAACAAATAGGCCTACTTTGTTTCATAGTGTTTGAGTGATTTTAAATGTAAGTCTTTGACGTGAGTATATGAGTGAATGCTGAGGATTGTCTGGATGTGGAAGTCTGTGTTTGAACTGTGAAGCGTTTCTAGACTACTCATTAGAATATATCAACGTTATTGTCTGGCAGTGTTGAATGAGGTTTGTGTACTTTTGATGGCAAAGGGCTGTATTAAAGTGTGACTGAGTTGGGACCCTGATAGTTGAATACTCTGTGTACAGCGTCAGACATCTAAACACAAAATACCAACCTGTAATCATCGGTTCAGGCTTTACGCCTGTCCTGCTCAGTGCCAATGTTATGCTGTTTAATGTGTGTGCTTTGAGCTGAATGTTGTCACTGTATGTCTGGAACCAGTATAGTGAGAATAGTTTATAGTGCTTGTTTGTCTGTGAATGGGTTTTGTGTGAATTCTTTGCGATGACTTGCCTGTTTGCTTGTGTGCTCTTTGATTCGTACCATCCCCTCTTTCAGGTCTGTGTATGTTAGTTTGTGGTTTACATTTCCTTTGCAGTTCATAATTAAAGGTGATTTTGATAAATGTGCAGGAGGACTTTATAAACCCCACTGGCCACAGCGGAAATCCTGCCCTTTAACCGGAGCTGGTCATACTTTTCTTTATTGGTTGTCTTGTTGCCAGGGTTACCTCACTAAATTATGAGTGTCATTTATCACTGACGAACTTCTAAAACCCTGTTTTTCAAACGTTTCTAATAGCCGCAGTTTAACCTGTGGGTTAATCTGATATAGCGTTGAGTTCATTGGAAAAGTTTCGGCCAAAAATCCAAATGCTTGTTTTGCATAAAGTGGAAGCAAACAAGCAGGTTGCTTATTTAAAATGAGCTGGTTTCTCCTGGAAAAATGGGATTTGCATGTGTAAATGTTTTTTGCCAGACTGTTTTTGCCTGTCGCATAGAGCTAAATAGATAAATTTTATTACATTTGAGAATATAAATCATTACGTGCTTGCTTTATAATTGGTCTTTTAAAGATGTGATGTAATGGAAGTAGCGGCATATCTTTTTTTTTTCTTTTTTTTGTTTATATGTTATATACATCTGAGTGGAAAGCTGCAGCTACTTGGTTATGTTAAATTGTTTGTTGATTGAATGGAGACCAATGTCAATAGAAGCTTATGTTAAATTGAAAAAAGTGGCAGAGTTTGAGCTGATTAAATGATTGGAGAAGCCCAGCATGTCACTGGAGAGAAGTCTGTGATTTATTTTTTAATTTAAAATTGAACTAAATTCTTCAAAACATGATGAATAATTCATAATAGGATTAATAACATGCATTTAGAAATTAATAGATTGCATTTTCACTTTGTCAACTTAAGGGTTCAGCACTGATAGTTGTACATTGATAGACCCTGTTATTTTTAACTATTTCCAATGTAAATAATTTTTGTACTTGCAAATATGCATATCAATTTTTGTTAAACAAGGACATCTGTAAATGAGTAAGTTATTATTCCTGATGAGTTGAATGCCCTGTTTACACTTGGTTTTGTCATCCATCTAGTTGTAACCCATCATATGTGGTCAGTGACGTGCATAATGTCTCAAATGTGTCTCCTATGACCACTTGTGATCGACTCCACTCATGAATGGGTCTCGTGTGTGTGTGTGTGTGTTACTATATTTGCTCAACTTCTGATGTATGTGCTTTATATGATCTGTGCCTTTATAATAACTGTGAAATTGTGTGCGTGTATAGTTTTCTGTAGTTTATCAGTCCTTTCAACACATAAATAGCAAAACTGAAAACCATTGCTTGATTGACCGAGTAGGAGGTTTTGCATTCGGATGTGTAATGTAAAATGTAATGCGGACTACATCCCACTACCGTTAGTATCATAAAACATTCTGGATGCGTTGTATGTAGGTCTGACCATTTGTAATCAGATCACCTGAGACTGAAGTTGTAAACAAGGCCTAAAATGCATTACTCTCTTGTAGACTGGCATAGATTGAACTCATTATAATCTAATCCAGTTTGTGTTAGACAAAGCAGAAGCCTACACCTGTATTTGCATTGTGTTTGTTTACCTCATAGCGCTACCAAAATGCAGTGTAGTATTATTTTTGCACTTTTGTTTTAATTATTTTTGTATTACTCTTTTTGTATTACTTATTTGGAAGTACTATGCTTGTTTTTAGGCTGGTTTATGTGCTCAAGCTCGTCTCCCAGTCTGACCAGCTAAACTAATAAACCAGCTGACCCGGCTAGGAGACCAACGTAAAATTATTATTTTTGTTTTTATTTTAGTTTTAGCAGTTTTTTTTTTTTTTCAACAGGTATGTAAATAGCACGGTATATTAATATAGTAAGCTTTCAGTACTATAGTATGCATTGAAATAATATCTGATATTATCTTTTTACCATGGTCGTGCTGCCACAGTAGGGTTTTGTGAGCGTTTTTCTTCAGTCTTTTCATTTTACCTTGTTATAGTTGGTTTGCTGGTGAAGTGCTGGGGAGTATATCTATTAACAGTTCAGAAAATGCCCTGAAATTTAATTTTGTAGTTTAAATTTGCAGATTAGAAGTTGAGTGTTGTGTAATAGTGTAATCATTGTCTGTTCTCAGACAGAATCTAGCAGCATTAAATCGACCTGCAGTTCACCAACTCTGTTAGCCAAATTGTAGCCTCAAGCAAATGAAGACAGCAAGAGCTTCTACCTCCTGCTAACCACATTTATACAGCGGTAAAGTGCGCACGTATGATCAAATCTTTTCATACCAGTATGAAATTGTTTTAAAAACATCCTAGACACAATTTTTGCACTTGCACTAAGTCATAATGTACATTAAGTATTTGAATTGGCAATATTTATCAGCATATCTTGGCATAAAAAAAGCATTTGTATTAGCATTTTTTTATTGTAGTTTTCATGCCAGGATAAATTTTTCAAAAAATATTTAGCCAGCGGTAGTTGTAACCACACAGCAAAAAGACCAGTGTTAAATTAACTCCCACAGAGTTGATTTCAACACTTTTTCGGTGTGTATATAACTCCACACTTTCTGGAGTAAAATTAACACTTTCGAAATAGTTAAATATTTAACACTATGCCAGAGTTCCTAATTTGACTCAAAAAAAAGTGTTAAAATAACACCAAAAGGGAAACAGAAAAACAACACTGTTCAGTGTTACATGTTTTAAGGTGGATACGATTGATCTCCAAAGATCTACAAAATATTGTTAAATAAACTACAGCACACAAAATTATTTCCATTAACTTGTTTATTTTTAAATCTTACTTGCAGTGCAATTTGAAGTTGAATTAAAACATTACAAAAGGTGG
>JAUMHE010000042.1:23007022-23021640 GCA_032359235.1 Enteromius mattozi
GTTTTTCCACTTCAATTTTGAGTGTGACTCCAAATCCAGACCTCCATGGGTTAATAAATTTGATTTCCATTGATAATCTTTGTGTGATTTTTGTTGTCAGCATATTCAACTATGTAAAGAACAATGCATTTAATAAAAATATTTCATTCATTCAGATCTAGGATGTGTTATTTTAGTGTTCCCTTTATTTTTTTGAGCAGTATGTGTGTGTATATATATATAGAGAGAGAGAGAGAGAATGATAATTTTTTTTTATATAAAATTAATATATGTAATATACTTTTATTATATAAAAAAAATCTAAATATTGATTAAATCACCTTTAAAGTTGTCAAAATTCCTAGCAATGCATATTAATAATCAAAAATTGAATTTCAATACATTGATGGTAGGAAATTAACAAAATATCTTCATGGAACATGATCTTTACATAATATACTAATGTTTTTTGGCATAAAATAAAGATTTTAATTTTGACCAATACATTGTGTATCGTGGGCTATTGCTACAAATATACCCGTGTTACTTATGACTGTTTTTTGCTCCAGGGTCACATATATTCACATATCGAAGGCATTTCTATTTATTTAATAATATTTTTTAAACAAAATGTTTTTATATTGTGGTTTACATACCTTTAACAGTTGTGGACCAACAGGTGTCTGTTAAAGATCCAACAGGTGTTTGTCTCTCTGTCAAATGATGGGTAAACAGTTGGCTGTTTAGTGATGAATCCTGACAGATTCTTGATTGATTCTCAACAGATTCTTGCCTCTTTACCTGAGAACACTTCCTGTCTCTTCTGCTTTTAGGATGTGCGATTATTTGCCAGAACTACTTGGCTGTCTGACAATCACAGAGCCTCAGAGGCCTTCAAACTTCAGCCGAAGCTTTACTTTGATATATGGTTCAGTTTATATGTTCAGTAATTAGAGTGTTTCAAATAAATGATCTGGAATACAGTCAGACTGTTGATGCTGTCTTACTGGTAGGGATGCCGAAGAGCTGAAAGAGGTATGTTGACACCTCAGTGGGAACAAGGTGATTGAACTGCAGCTCTTTTTCTTCCTGTTGTGTCTTCCTGACAGGGTCGAGTTTGTGGACACAAGGCCGTTTGCAGACAGATTGCTTCTTGTTCACTTGTCATCAGTATATTCCACAGACTGATGGTGAAAATCGACTCTTTCTTATGCCAGTTGACAAAATGTAAGCCTTCTCCTTCAAAGATAAAGCTCGAATTGATGGATGACTCGCTGTGGTAGTTTCTAGCTGTCCACAGTCTCAGGGTTTGAGAACAGAAAGACGAATGTCTCTATAGATGCTCACCTCTGTTGTTTCACCCCAGAACGTGTCTTCAGATATGTCTAGTATAAAATAAACCAATCAATTCTGTCTTCTCTTTAGATGAGTCCTTGTTTTCTCAGTGTCAGGGATGACAGATTACAGACTTGCTGATAATCAGAAACAGCTGCTAGCGGGCCCACCACCGTTAGGGACGATCTGGAAGTGCTCTCATACTCAAAGGACATGTTAAGAAATACCACCAGAGCAGTACCACCTACTTTCCCTCCCTTTCCTTCGCCACCTCCTTCTACTCCTCCTCCTCCTTTCCTCTCACAATGCCGGACTGCCACTCTATTTTAGTTGGAGGAATATCTCCTCATCAGGAAGGAAAGTGAGATTGTATTGGGAAACAATGGGGATTCGACTCCGGCTTGTGGTCTTATTTTGCTTTCAGAATTGGACATGTATATATATATATATGCACCTAACTCAGTCAAAAGCCAATACACTGTAAAAAAAAAAAATGTTTTTCCAAAAAGTAGTTTCAACTTAAATTCACTTAACATTTTTAGTGTAATCAACTTGAAAATTTAAGTTACTTAATGTTAATTTAAGTGACAACAGGAATATTTTAGTGGACTAAGCTAAAAAATTTTAAGTCAGTGGAGTAACAAATTCTGTTAAGTTAAAACGATTTTTTTTTTTTACAGTGTAGGTGTCATTAATGCTTTAATCCTGTTTTATTTTACTATCAAACACTTCTGTAGAAGGATGATACATTATATAGTTGTTTCTTATAGCAACACATTTTTTACAATCAATATGATACAATTCATATAAATTCCTTGGGACTTTATCTCTCAACACACAAGGTTAAAAATTCATTGCTTTATTTGTTTTATATCTGTGGTTTCTAAAATATCATATACTGAAACATCTGAGATTGGTAAGGTTTTTTAATTTTAAAATTAATTTTTAATTTTATAAGAGGAATTTTTCCTCTTATTCACAGCAAGGCTGCTTTTATTAATTAAAAAATACAGTGAAAACATTCTCTTTTTTTTGTGCCAGAATTTAAAACAGCTGTTTTATATTTGAATATATTTTAAAATATCATTTATTCTTGTGATGCAAAGCAGAATTCAGCATCATTACTCCAGTTTTCATTATCACATGATCCTTTAGAAATCATGCTAATATGCTTCTAATCATAACTAATCTAATGCATTTCTTCTTATTATAATGTTGAAAACAGCTGCTTAATATTTTTGTGAAAATCATGATACATTTGTCTCAAGATTCTTTGACAAATAGAAAATTTAAAGAACAAAACTTATTTTAATAAGAAATACTCATAAATGTTATGCACAACATATTTACTGTATATTCTGATCAATTTAATAGATCCTTGCAGAACAAAGCTGACCCACAGCTTTTGAACTTTATTGGAAATAAACCAACATTTTGCATGGGGATCATTTGACTCATATTATAAAACTGCTATTTGTATACAATCAGTGTATCATCAGTATAATCAAGATTAACCAAGTCGTAAAAAAATATCAATACGACGCTTCAATGTCTGCCAAGCAATTAAAAGTGCCTTTGGGTCTCTAAAACAGCATGAGGGATTTACTCATCCAACAAAGCCCTTTGATTACAATGTTTCTCCCACAACCGTAAGATGCCACACTACCAACTCGACAACAAATATCTCTTTTATAATCCTTCACTTTTATATGAGTGATGCAGGCACATGATGCGTATTGGTAATGGGACACTGAAGAGACCCACCATGTGACTGGACTAGCTTTGGGCCACTGTTCAGTTGTATCAGTCTGGAGTTAGCTTTCTTCGTTTCTGCTTCTGACACCAGTCTCAAGATCAATTAAAACAACCTAGGCTCATTGGAAATATGTACCTCTGCATACATTTTTACAAAACTGAAAAAACAAAAAAACAAACGTACCTATACATACGAATCGCTGCAGTTTCCAGTTGAAACGAATACTAGAGGCAGTAAAACTCTGACAACTTTTAATCCTTTTCACACAAAAGTATGATTTACAGGTGCATTTTCATTAATAAAGGCTAATTTTCACACAATTAGTTGCAGAATGTTATGTTATGACTTTAAAACAATTTTAACATCCTGCACGATTTGAAAACTGACACTTTTAAATGTTGTCATCACATTTACAGCTTCAATTCAATTCAATTCAAATTTATTTGTATAGCGCTTTTCATGATACATATCATTGCAAAGCAGCTTTACACCAAAGTAATGTTTTACAGTATATGTAGTAGTAGTTTGTACATGTACATATAGCATAGATGTGAGGTAAAGATCAATTAATAGCGTAATCGAACAGAGAAGGAACATTATAAATTAGTAGCAGAACAGCTTCATATGTATGAGTTTTCTAATTCAGGAGGTTTAGTCGGTGACTCACGTGATACGGCGTTACACGTGAAAAGCTCTGGTTCGAACCCTGTGAAATTTCGGTTCAACAAAACAGCTCAAATCTGCAAAAGAAAGTTAAAATAGCATGGCTGCATCGGCAAATATGTTTTTATATCACATTTGCATTTGTTAACACTATCGGGTAGGTTTAGGTTTGGGTTTGGTGTAGTGGATATTTCCAACATGATGAGAGCATTAATCTTTAGCGGCACTCACTGGATATTTGAATTCTGAACGGCCGCAAAATGTACCTCAAGCAGCAAAATAAAAACGTTGTACTACATACCTGCACAAATGTAATAAAGACGTGCCACGATCACGCATTAAACATGTGTTTTGTCCGCTCTCTGGACCTTTCCCTTTGCAACTGCAGCAAAACGAGCAGTAAGGTACATAATTATGGGCTGCAGAAATGTATGTAGAGGCACGTATTTTCAATGAGCCTGGGTTGAATTAAAAAGACCTGGAATTATCAGTATAACGAATACTACAAATTAATGTTGCTTCTGTTCCTTTAATGGTCTCCAGAGTTGCTGGAAGCACTAAAGGAAACGTGTGACTGTGGCACTTGAAGTTGTCATCAACACCGCTGTGACTAACAGCACTCTCTCGTCAAGCCAGCGATAAAATGCCTTTCTCTTCATTTAGCTCTGCCACAGTGTGCCCAAACCACACTACACCGCAAATAAGGTCAGTGAGGGGCGTAAATGATAATGTAGATCATCGCTATATATCGCTCAGACAGCTAAGGGCCAAAAGAAGTCCGCCTCAGCTATGCTCACACCTTATGTATTCATTAAATTTAAGAAGATAACGGCACTTAAAAGTGATAGTTATATCAGCTGAATCCTTTATTTATACCCAGAAGTCATTGCGAGGTTGGAAGGATAGTGACCTGTCCTGACCCCTCGGATTTTAGACACCTAGACTGTGTTAATCCACTTGATGATCGTGCATGAAAAGACAAACTTTTCTTTTATTTTTTGCTTTCATGCTTCTGTCCCTCATATTGACCTTTATTGTTGTCCTAACAGCTGAGTGTATTATTACGTAAAAGGCCTCTGCAAATGCCAAACAAAACATTGGCAGTGTTCAAAATGATATCGCTGGCTTTTTCTGAAAAGGACAAAAAAGCAGAACAACCTCTTGGTGTCTGCCTCCGTCTGCTCTTGTGTTCTGGTGTCAAAGTTTATGTTCGCATTCACCTTTTAGAAACAATGAAGAAAAGATGGCAGCTTTCCACACTCAGCAACTATCTTTATCGAAATTCTTATTCATCACAATGGTTTGTGCTGATACCTTAGACCCTTTTAGATCTCGTATTCAGGCTCAGCTTTAAGATCATAGGGATACAAAATATAGAGGTGTTTATATATTTTTTTGCTGGATTAGAACTTGGTAGCTGTTGAAGTAAAACTTGAACAACCCTCCAGTCAGTTGTTATATAATAGCTATTCACAGTGACCACAAAACGTGTTTAGACACTATAACTATATTTAAAAAGGAATGTCTTTGCATTAAAAGCAAAAATATAAAGCCTTCCGAGAACAAATGATACTAGCGTCTTTCTGAGTACTGAACAATTTTTAATAGGTTAATGAAAAATCTTCCTCAAGTGCACACAAATGTTGTGATCATTTTCAGCAATATACTGCTTTTTATGTAAACCCTTTAGAATAGGGAACACTTATTCTCTATTAACTACGACTTTTCCCTCAATAAATTCCTAATTTGCTGCTTATTTTACTAGTTATTAAGGTAGTTGTTAAATTTAGATATTGGGTAGGATTAGGAATGTAGAATAAGCTCATGTAATATGTGCTTAATTTGTACTAATTAATGGCTAGTAATATGCATGATAATAAGCAACTAGTTAAGAGACCCTAAAATAAAGTGTTACCGAAACAATTTTTTCAGTTGTCAGAGGACAATGTACACAAAATTATGGTAGAATTATTATTATTTTTATTATATTTTAATTGTAAGTGTTGTTTTTGCACGTGGGAGTGTGAAACTAATCTTAAATCTTAATTCTGAAATCACCTCTTTCTATTTATACAGGACGCCGTGAAGCTGCATAATGCTAGCAAGTGATAGAGACACCCTTTGCATCAGGGTTATCACTTGAATGAGAGTGGACCGTTCTACAACCTGGTGTTAAAGAGCGATCTGACTCGACCCTGACAGAATCCTGGTGGAGAGTAAAAGCCAGGAAACCACGCGTTCATACATGGCAATGACTTTTGCATCCAATGTGAGATAAACATCTGTAAGAAAAATACGGGTAGTATTCTGCTGCATTGTTCTTCGTACTTAGATTTCCAATTTAACTGGATTTAATTGCCAATGACTTAGCACAACCTGTACATTTGCTTTAACTAAAGAATTTCAATTGGAATTTTCTTGTATAGTCTAGAATAATCTGAGATTAAGAACTGGCCTAAATTCGTAAATTGTGCACACGATTTACTAATTCATTCCGTCGTTTTGCTAAATCGTGCACACAATTTATATCGAGGGAACGAATTAGTTAACTGTATGTACAATTTAGCAAATTGAAGGTACAAAGTAGTAGTCACTTGCACATTTAGTAATTTTCTTGCATGACATGTGTGAGGCTCAGTACAAATGTTAAAGAAGAGTAGGGCAGTTACTCTGTTCTATCTACTGGGTGATATTGGATAAAGGCCACTTTTACCTTATATTTGATTTGTAAACCCCCGCCCCTCTTCCACCCCAGAATGTTCACTCAATTAAAAAAAATATAGGGTGAATATCTATTTTATGCCAACTTCAAGAGATATCTGAACTCTGGTTTGAGCTGATGAACATGATTGATTGTCAAGATGATCCCCTTGCCCCTTTTTAACCTCCTTCACTTTTTCAGAGCCACTGGACTTCAGTATTCTAGCCTCACTTTGTGACTTGTGACCACTCTGCCTTCCGTCTTTCTATTGTATTGCCATGGGCCTTTCTTTCCTCTTGCTGTACCCTAACCAACATGTACATGCACAGGAAGTCTCATATCCATTTCCTTTGAGTTTGGACAGAACAATTGATCACCTTTTCTCCACCCTTTCTCCTGCCAATTCAGTATTGTAGGTGATGCATTAAATGCCATGGAAAGCTGGAGCTCTTGGTCAGGGTGTGGTTAGATAATTGTTTGTCACCATGCTTCCGAGAAATTAACTATTTTAAACCCCAATGCTATGTATGTGGACATTTTGTTTTTTTCTCCGGATCATTTCAGGTAATCATTTAGCCACACTAATGGATTTTTAGCCCTTTGTTAAAAAGGCTAAATCCAGATACTAAGAAAGACTGGACAGTGTCCCATCGATGGTGTGAGATTAGATCGCCAAGTTTGTTATCCACAACAAAGGCTCAACCAAACCCAGCAGTTAAGATATTAGCCAAGTGTTTTCTCCATTGTATTCCATGCAGTTGTGCTACTCTAGAAAGTGGAGTGCTGAGATATGTTAAGTATAGTTTAATAATCTCATTCACAGTATGCAAGTCTGCAGTGAGGCTTCATTCACTCTTTAGTCTCCCACATGGAATGGAAGTGAACTGAATCAGGTAAATCCTCCTTATTGTAGCTGGTATCTCTGGCATGCACAAAGAACAGAGAAGAGAGAGACCCACATTGGATCCATCAAATGGCTGGCGCTAGAATAGAGATTAATGGGGATTACCACGGAAGAACAAGAGGATGGGCAGCACTGTCAAACCATGCAGTCTAGAGCAATATTTAGAAAGTAAACCCACATTTTACAGATTTAAGAGAGGATATGTAGGACATTCTGTTAGTCTTGTTCACAAAGACTTTAAGTGACAATCAGTTAAAATACCTTACAGGTCTTCTGGAAAGACCATCACTGTTAAATTTTGGATGAGAATTCTCTAGAATGGTGTACTAGTTTTCCCTGCAGGATTCTAAACTAACTTAACTAGCACAAACTCCCATCATAAACCAATGGAAACATCAACACCATTTGTGCATCCACCAGCTACTAGCAAGTATAAACCAGCTTAGACCAGAGTTTCAGTACGAGTTCTTTGATGTAAATACAACACAGCAAAAAGCAAAGCAACAAAAGCTACTGTTATTTAGTAGTTTACCCATCCCAAGTGAGATTCATTTCCCAGTCCCAGTCATTTAAAGTAAAGCTGCACTGTCTCACTACACTTGCCTTGGTTATCCAACAACATTTTTGGTGTTCAGAGAGTGAGAGCACAAGGAATGCGTCCCTCCATCTCTTCTCCCTGCTAATGGCTAATGCTACCTGTATGCTAATGCTAGCCTTTCACTGTATCCTATGTAGTTTTATAGCTGTCAGCTAAATCGTCCCTCAGGAGCAGGAAACGTGGCACAACAGCATGTAGGCAGATCGGCGTAAGATAACTTTGTTTGAGGGATGGTCCTATGCTTAGCCATAGCCTGGGGCCTGCTTCATTCGCACAATCTGGGATCATGCCTCAGTGCGCACGTTTAATGGACACAGCGGACTTCATCATGACATCATGCCTTTGTTTAAAATCCCAACACCCATTCACCACTCTGCTGCTGGCTTAAGCTGCCAGCGCAGGCAATATCAACAAGTAGCACCTTTAAATGAAGGCTTCAGGATCAAGCTAATATGAGAACTGTTTGCTCCAGCATGCTCTAATGCAGATGATGTTGAGATACTAGGACGAAAAGTCCATGCAAGAGAACTAGGTTAAGATAGAATATATTGTTTACAGGCTATATTGGATGCCAAAAAGGTGCCTAAAACAAACAGCTGAAGATGTCCTGCTGGTCTTTTCTTTTCTCTTTGCCTTGTTTTTTACTGGTTTTAGAGGGTTTTTGGCCACTCAGACTAGGAAACTAGCTTGGCCAACCATATGGACCAGCATAAACTAGATATGATTTAGGATGGTCTAGCAGGGGTGTCTAATCCTGATCCAGCTGATTTTTGATTTAACCAGCTACATTTGCCTGTGCAGTATTTAGACTGAAGACTTTGGTTGACTAGGTGTGTCTAAACTGTGCAGGACAACGGCCCTCCAGGAACAGGTTTGGACAGCCCTGCTTAAGACCACCGTAAGTCTTGGTCTACATGGTTGGCCAAGCTGGTCTTCAAGTGGTCAGCCAGCTAGTCTCTCAGTCTGATAAATGGCCAAAATCCCTCTAAAACCAGCAAAAACAAAGCTGAACACAAGTTTGGAAACCTTTTTGGACACCCTTGTTATATACACACAAAGAATTCTTTGATTTTGGGACTTATAACACTGGTGTCCTGAATGGCCATGGTGCATTAAAAAAACTCAGCCTTTAATGTTGATCCAGTTATGTTTTGATAAAGAAAAATGTGTAATTTTTTGGTATAGGGACTAATTCAAATTCACACTATTAACTAGATTATTAGCATGCCTATTATTAACATATTGGCTGTTTACTAAGAACATATTCTGCATTCTCATATTCTACATCTCTAATCCTTTAAAACTAAACTTAACTACCTTACTAACTATTAATAAGAAGCAAATTAGGAGGAAAAATTAGTTGATGTTTTGTTAATAGCAAGAATTAGACCTTAAAATAAAGCGTGACCACTTATTATGTTACTAGAGGGTAATTGGTGTGATATTCCTGCTTTTGTATTTCATTCAGTAGTAAATGCAACAGGGTCATTGGGTTTATAATG
This sequence comes from Enteromius mattozi, assembly GCA_032359235.1. Classification (NCBI taxonomy): domain Eukaryota; kingdom Metazoa; phylum Chordata; class Actinopteri; order Cypriniformes; family Cyprinidae; genus Enteromius; species Enteromius mattozi. The sequence goes on from JAUMHE010000042.1 coordinate 23,016,461, forward strand.
TTAGAATTAGTCTATAAAATAGCTATAAAATGTTTAACACAGACTGGATATATTTCAGAGGTGTTACTAGTGTTTAATATAAAAAATATATGCAAATACACAGCCTCCACCCACCAAACACTCACATAACCACCCACTGAACATCATTCTTCAGTATCAACCAATGGAAACACTTACTCCATGATGTCATTTCCAAAGCACATTCCAGTTGGATGAAAAGTGGTCCACACAGGTTAAAGCATTGTCCAGAGAGGGATTATTGGTTGTGGTTTTGACTAATTAGACTTGACTCTTTTGGCTTTATGTTGCTATAAAAGCTTGTGTAAAATTTGACATACTTGTAAATTCAAATATTAAATGTTATGTATTTGCATTTTTTTTTTTACACATCCAAATTTATTTGACTTTTTATGGCTAGTATTGTAATGTATGAGAAAAATAAAACTGGTTTCAGTGTACATTGGTTTCATGATAACATGGTGTTTTATAGCCATGTCCTGATGCATTTTTGTGACATAAGACTATTGCCATGACTGAGTTTGATTACACAGTTTTATTATGCATGTATGATGTATAAAAAAAAGTTTGCATGTTTAAATGTTTGCTTTATTGGAATTTAGTTTTTTTCAAAAAACAAACAAACAAACAAAAAAAACAGAACAGATCTGTTATTATGTAACCACTTTCTCCGAAAACTGGGTTTAGCATAAACAAACTGACACTTTCTGTGAGTCAAGGAACCAATGTTTTTAAAAAAATTTAACCAGAGTTTCTAATAGCTGATTGATAATGCAGGTAGATTAAACTTGAGTGAAAATGCACTGAATCTAAAAATGTATGCTCACAAATATGCACCATGTCAAGTTTATACTTTTAAAATTGCCCTTTTCCCTATGCCAGTGTCACATACGTCCCCATTTGTGTTTGTGAATCCTATTGTACTACGCGTCACCATGCGTCGCCCTCTGAATAAAGGCTGTCTGGCTCCCAGCTTAAATATTGCAGCAAACTAAAAACCAACTATCAGACTGGATTCATTCACTTCTGCTCACTCGGGCGACAAGGATTGGAGGCCATAGGTGGGAACCAGAGAGCAAAAAGTTCACTTCACACCACAGCGTGCCAAGAGAAGGGGAACACAAATACTCTGGAGCTCTTACTGTGGCAAGTTGCCCATTTTATATTCTTTACCTGTATTGCAGTTCATTCTATATTGAGCACCTTTGGCTATGTAATTGATTCGGTTGTAGAGAATTTGGGGTATTTTTTAAAATTTAAGTATCGGATGTGAAATGTTTTTTAGATGGGGTGGAAAAGTATAACATATCACAGCTTGATTTGATTATCTTTCGAACTCTAGATGCTTGTCGGATAACATTATCTGATATTTTTATCAACACATGGGACAATCTACATCAAGTATACTCCCAAATTTTCAATGCATTAATGATAATAAAAAAGCGTTTCGCATCTCTGCCCGCTTTCAAACATCTGTTTTGTTTGCTCCGCAGTGCTGACAGTCAACCATGGGTGACTGGAGCTTTTTGGGCAACATCCTCGAGGAAGTAAACGAGCATTCGACGGTAATCGGTAGGGTGTGGCTCACGGTCCTCTTCATCTTCCGAATCCTCATCCTGGGCACGGCCGCGGAGTTTGTGTGGGGCGACGAGCAATCGGATTACGTGTGCAACACGCAGCAGCCGGGTTGCGAGAACGTTTGCTACGACGAGGCCTTCCCCATCTCGCACATTCGCCTGTGGGTGCTCCAGATCATCTTCGTTTCCACGCCTTCCTTGGTGTACGTGGGCCACGCCGTCCACCATGTCCACATGGAGGAGAAGCGCAAGGAGCGGGAGGAGGCAGAGCTCAACAGGCAGCAAGAGATGAACGAGGAGAGGCTGCCGATTGCGCCTGATCAGGGAAGCGTCCGTACGGCCAAAGAGACGAGCACAAAGGGCAGCAAGAAGTTCCGTCTCGAGGGCACTCTCTTGAGGACCTATATCTGCCACATTATCTTCAAGACTCTCTTTGAGGTAGGCTTTGTGGTGGGCCAGTACTACTTGTACGGCTTCCGAATCCTGCCGCTGTACAAGTGCAGCCGCTGGCCTTGCCCAAACACGGTTGACTGCTTTGTCTCGAGGCCTACGGAGAAAACAGTGTTCATCATCTTCATGTTAGCCGTAGCCTGTGTCTCGCTTTTCCTCAACTTTGTCGAAATCAGCCATTTGGGCCTGAAAAAGATCCACTTTGTGTTTCGTAAGCCGGTGAGGCCGCAAGTTGAGGAACCGGGGGCGACCGAGAAGGCCTTGCCTTCCATAGCGTCCTCCTCCATCCAGAAAGCCAAAGGCTACAAGCTGCTGGAGGAGGACAAAGCCACGTCGCACTTCTTCCCCCTGACTGAGGTAGGGGGGATGGAGGCTGGCCAGCTTCCGGCTCCGTACGAGCCGTTCGAGGAGAAAACGAACGAGGCCACCGCTCCTAGGAAAGACGTGTCTAAGGTGTACGATGAAACGCTGCCCTCCTACGCCCAGACGACCGTGATAGGGCTGAGCGCGGCGGCGGGAGTTGTACGCAGGGACGAAGACGAGGATGAGTTGGCCATCGAAGCAGACGTGGAAGCCAGCGAGACGATAGAAGACACACGACCGCTCAGCAGCCTGAGCAAGGCCAGCAGCCGGGCAAGGTCAGATGACTTGACGGTATAAATAACATATACTGGATTAGAAGTGCAGCAGTACCAATTGTAGTTTTGAAAAAAACAGAAAAGAGGCATAGAAAGTAAAAACGAGAGCCTTTCGCCAACTGCACTTATAATACCAGCTCTTTATTTTGAGGAAGAACACGATTTAAAAAAAATAATGCTGTGCAATTTTCATGCGGAAACTTGAGAGCTTGATTAATTAAAAAAAAAATATATATATATATATATATATATATATATATAAATATATATACAGCAGTATTTTTTGTACTGTTTTTATCAAACAGTTAACAAACCAAAGTTAGAGATCTGCAGCAGCTAGATCTGCGTAGGAAGGAGTTGGGATTTAGCAAAATATGTGCTGTTTTTTTTTTTTAATTACATTTTCTATCCAGAATTTTACTCGAAGGTGGGATTCTGATGTTTACATTTTTTTGGATTAGCCATTAGTTCTGTGTTGTAAGTGATATTTTGTTATTATTCTGATAAGAAAACTGTCAGGGCATCATCCTTTTCACCTCAATAAGTTCAACCATACATGATGATAAATACTCAATCAAGCTTATTGATTTGTATGTGAATGGTACTGTAATGGATATGTGTATGTGTGAGGTGAAACAAATGCTGATAGTTGCACAGTTGTTCATCATGGCATAGTAGCAAAATATAAAGTATCTATTAAAAGAAATGACCACCGCTGATATACGTTCAACATAACACCTTGTTTCTGGACTTACATTAAGAGTCTCTGCATTTTATGAACTGTAGGTTAGAGTGTATCTAGCTATAACTGTTAATAATTACATTAGCCATAGAAAAGATTGTAGGCCACATTCTTTCTAGTCTCTCTGCGTATACGGCCATGATGATGATGATGATAAAGATCACGCCCAATCAGCACAAAGTATTGTTCGGCAAGAGACAATAAAACAACATTACATGACATGTCACCACAGACAGTCCGACATCCTTGATGTTGGTGGAAACAACATTTTCATACTTTAGCCCTCCATATTTCATAAAAAAAAAAGGCTCATTCATAATATTTTAAAGGGTTTTCGCCCTTTATTGACTTATCATTTTCAGCACAGACATGTCTTATATTTTAAACCATGCCTTAAAATTTAATATGATATATCGAAAAAATAAAAAAAGTACAAGTTTCAGTTTTCGATTGTTTATTTGATTTATTATTTATTTTAATTATTACTTCTGAGCAATTAAATTGTCCCTTTGTTTGTAACATTTTCACAGTTCTACCAAAGTCATAATACATAATTTACTGAAATGTATAAAAATCGTTCATTTCATGTCAAACAAGTGTTTATGATAATTGGCATGTCAAATAAGTTTTTTTTTTCTTTTCTCCTCTACCCTGCCAGTGGTTTCATATTAGTTTGGACTGAATGTACATTTATTTATTTCATGTTGCTGCCATGAAGTAAACCTTTCCACAACCTAAAGAATTGAATGAAACTAGAATTGAAAGGCCAGTTTTCTGTACTATATGTCAAACGTGGATGATATTATTTAATGGCAAAAACACACATGATGCTTGGGCAGACTGCATGAGATGATGCAATGTCAGATCCATAGTTAAATAACACAAATATCATCAATTTGATCAAGTAAAAAAATTGCAGAAGTTAAAAAAAAAAGAATAAACCCATAAACATAAGCAGAGGAATAGTCATCATTTGGCCCCTTTAGTTACTCTACTAACGTACGACATAGTCTGCTCAAAAAGCCTCAAAGTAGATGTCTGACAACGGTTATTAAAGGGTTTATCTTCTCTGTTCCTCTGTGTCTCTGATAAACAGTTCTTCACTGTCTTTTCTCAGAACTGGTTAGTGAAGGGTGTTACTGATAAGATAAGAGCATGATATTACTTCCTAGCTAGCTTTTCATGATCTGTGAAATCCAAAAGAAACAGCCACTGTGACACACATTACCATGGGGTTTACAGCAGAGGACTCATTCTACATTTTGCCATGGTCACAGATGAATCATAAAAGCACACATCAGATTGTGGCGGTGATGAGAGTAAATCTGATTATTGGTTCTTAACTGTGAGTTTCAGTGGCAAACTGTACTGAGAAGTACCTGTTTAAGGCCTTCTGCCATTTTTTTCCAACATTATTTATGATTTCTTAAACAAGAAAAAAAACACTTGTGTTTTTGTTAACTTGTAGTCCTTTCCTGCACCTATACAGAAATGACTGTCAGTTGAAACCTGTGGATATAGCCAATAAAAGGTCCTGTGTGGTCAACAAGACTGTCTGACGGTATTTATTGATATCACTGTGAAAAAGCATTCTTTCCAGTTCACATATACAGATTTCCACACACACACACAAACACACAAATATAACTCAAAAAATATATTTAAATACTATACCACATTTCTTAATTAGTGAAATATGCATTATGCTTATGAAATCTATTAATATAAATCATCTCTGATTATTATATATATATA
>JAUMHE010000042.1:23021740-23032667 GCA_032359235.1 Enteromius mattozi
AGATTAAGTTTTAGTTAAATAGAAAACTAATAAATTATGTACTGCATGCAAACTACATAAATATGGTAATAATTCAGCAGCAGGTTACTTAATACATCATTATACCATGGTATTACCAAAGTCCATTTTGAAAGGTTCAGCTGGGAATCAGAACACTTTGCTGCTCTCTTGTGGTCATTTGGTGAATTATTTATATCCACTAAAACGTTACAAAATGTACACAAAGGGGCTTGAGAACAAGCAAGAAATATCTGCAAAGAAGATTTGAGTGAGTAAATATAGCATTATAGACAGGTGAAAAGTATAAATTGGCCAATTGGCGAACGGACAGTCACCGATGGGTAAATGGGCCCCTAAATCCCTCTGTAGTGTGTTTCTTGCCCCATTTTCACTTGTTCCACAGTTTTCCCACAGTAAGGCTTTGTGCAGTGTGCTTTTTTGTGACATTTTTGTGATTTTTAAAAAATTTTAACCAATGGGTATTACTTTGTTATTTTTGAACTAGTCTTGTTTTGTTTATTATAAAGCGTTTTGGATTAAATTTCTGAAAGGGTGTGAAATTTTAAAGAGCATTTCCTGTGTGAGGCTGTTCATAGGAAATGAGTAGAGCCAACCACAGTGCAATATGACATGCAGACCTCGCTCACACATTAACAACTACTGCGAAGTTGCAGATAGCAGAGGGTGAGTTTTATCATCAGTCTTCATTGATTTACACCAAAGAGATGTTTTTAACCTAGTATTTACAAGAGGAAAACATCAGTGCAGATTATATTCACTAATCTTGTGCTACTTTGTAGGATGTCATTTTGAATTGAGCTGATGAATGGATAACAAGTCACAATCAGTGGGTGAGTATGAGTAGAGACATGGTAAGGTATATCATTGTGAACTAAACTATACAAACAAAAGACAAAACAGACATTTATTAAATGACTACATTATTTCTGAACTGTAAAATTTTCAGTGCTCTTATGAACGGCATAGCATAAAAATGATTCAAAAAGTTACTATAATGACTTTACAATACAGAATATATGTTTAAACCAAATTCTTTCTTTCTATTTTAGGTACTTCTCCTCTCACAGCTTTAAACAGCTTTTCAATATTAGTCGTGTTGTCCATTTTTTGGTGTTTCATTTTTTTTCTGGTATTCAGTATCTGCTTGTTTTTATTTAAAACTCAGCAGAAAAAAAGGTAAGCTATATCTTCCGACATAATCTTCATTTAAATTAATCGACTACATGTAACAGCTTAATATTACAAAATAAAAAATGGTTCCTGCTTCAATTTCAGGCAAAAATCACAACCGAATGGAGATGAGGTAAAATATTTTTGTATATCGCTCTAGCAAATGCATATAACAGCAATGTTTTGAGATAAAGACAGACATGTAGATAGCTCTATTATTTATTATTCATTGGTTATTGAATATTTTTGAAAGGTCACAGACGCAGATGTTTCTTTAAATGAGGTATGAATTCGCACTTCTCAGTTTTGCTGTCAAACCTCAGGCCTATATTCAGTATCTGTTTATGCCAAGGGTCATTCTAGCTTTGTCTCTGTTTTTAGGTCTCTGAAAAGATGAAGAAACGGGAAAAAAATAAAAGTTACAAAGAGAGAGTAAACTCAGTGTACTACGAGTGGCTTAAAGATTACAGACCACAGATGAAACCAGACAATTCAGTTTGTAAAACATGCTACATAAATGAAGAAACATTAGTCTAAAACAATGAACTGGTCTTGTTTCAGTGATAAGAAATGTCTTGACGTATTATAGTGAGTTATAAGTAGGGGTGGGCGATATGACGATTTTTGATCGTGGACGATACAAATTTCTCTAAGATCTGCTTTTTAAGGAATATCGTAGTATCGTGCTATTTTATCATCTCCATCTCAATATGCTGTACAACGCGACATTCACATCAGTGTTAACTCAGTGGTAGAATTACACTCACAGGACACTGCACTTATTCGCAATCACAAAAGTACATTATTAAACATTTCATATGTGTTCTGTCCAGATGCGCTTTTCCAGCACGCGCACTAAAAGTCTGTCAAATAGCGCCTAATTACTGAACTAAGATATTTATCACATGCGATTGTGGTAATACTGTCAAAAACAAAGCGTTAAACACAGTTGCTTGTGTCTAAAGTGAAAGTAAACAATCAAGAGAAAAACGTGCCAGTATATTAGATGCGTGCAGCTCTCAGCTTCTTTATTTTATACTTTGTTACCTTGAAAGGCTTTGTTTTTATAAAAAAGGCAAATAAGTTTGTCTGTACTGCTCAGACAACTTGCAAAATAGTGAAATCAATGACAAAGAATCATGATTTTTTTGAAAAAAAAAAAATATATATCATAATATGATATTTTTGCCATATCACCTACCCCTACTTCTGTAATTTGCAAAATAGTCGTAAAGAACCAACTTGAAAAAGAATCGGGATAAAAATCGTGAATCGTGATTTCCCCAGAAAAAATCGCGATATGATATTTTTTCCATATCGCCCACCCCTAGTTATAAGTGCAAATACCTTGTTTTCATTGGTCACGAAAAGAGGGCGCTGGTAAACTAAATCACTAAGGTGAGATTCATAAATAACAATTAAAGTGCCTCTATTATGGGTTATGAAATGTTCATATTTTAGGTTTGGGGTTCCCTAACGACATGCATGCAAGGTCAAAAAAACACTTTCATATGAATTTATTTTTACCTTATTTGCTCAATGACTCACAAACGATTCGCTCAACAACTCATTTTTCCAAATCCCAACTTTGCGCGACGCTAATCTGCGGTGATTGGTCGATTGGTCTTATTTTCATCACGTAATGCCTGTACAGCGTGTGTGTACTGACATAACAAGTTACAGCTTTCCTGGGGAAACCGCGATTTTTACCAACTCCAAAAACAGCACCTAGTGGCACAGAATGAATTTGCATTGTCATTCAGATAATAATTTAATGTTTCATGTTGAAGTCAACATAAAGCGGCTTGGTATTTGTTTTAAAAACGACTCGTTTCAATGAATCAACTCTTTCTTTTGACAGATAATAACTTTATAAATGGTACACTTTCAGATTTAAAACTCACTAAAATTCACTTAGAGCTGTATTACACACTGTATGAAAAGGCATTTCTGAAAAATCCATAATAGGGGCACTTTAAAGTATTAGTTTACAAGTTCAAAAATGAAAATTCTTGTGTCCTTCCTAACCTGTAGGACATTTTCTAGTGTTCTCTGTTGTCTTCATTGTTGTTAGTGTTTAAGGTTATTAAATTTTTTTTTTTTTGCACACACACACACACACACACACACACACACACAATGCTTTTCCTTCTTTGATCTTGTGTGATGCATATTGATGTTTGTTTATGAATTTTATTGAAAGACAATGTCACTCACATGTATATGTACATATTTCTATATATATATATATATATAATCATGTCAATAAAGTTGTATTGTCTTTGACAAAAACCGCCTCTGTAAACCTACTTAACCCTATTTTTGTGACAAACATATATACCCAGAAGTAAACTAGCTCTGACAAACCTCATACAACATTCTTTTGGGGACTTCGTCATTTACAAAAACATAAACAGAGTTATATTAAGTTATAAAATTTATAACTCACTGTTAATAAAAACAATGTAATGTCCCCATCTAGACAGCTAAGTAAACGTGTGTGTTTGGGGGTGGGGGTGTGGGGGTGTGGGGGAGGGTGAAACACTGGATCTCTCCAGAACTCTGTAATGTTTTCCTTCAGTTTTCTCTGTGTCTGTGCAGCAGCTCCTCTCATCTCTCCTTTCTCCTCTCATCTCCTGATGATGGTAAGTTATAAGCCTTTTAGGAGACAGATCTTACACACTGCATATCTATGTACGTGTATTTACATTTATACACCATCTTCCGTACTTTTATCTTTTCGCAGATTATTAGGACACTTTCTCAATTCATTGTCCTCTCCGTTGTCTGCTGTTATGCAGAGGTAAGACAAAAAAAGCTTTCTAAATACTTTGGATCAAGCTCTCTAATAGAGGTGACCTGGGGAGTTGAACAGAGCACTTCTGTAATAATGTTTTACATTTGAATAACTGAAAATAATTATAGCCCTAATTTCAGGAATGCATGCATCTTTTATTTATTTGGCATGTGTGTTATTAAAACAGTGTCTGATAAGCCTTAAATTAATTTCAGGAATTATATATCAAGTCTGTAATTAGGGCCCAATGCATTGCGTTAATATCAAGGAATTTTTGCTTCCATATTATTTTTTAGTAGGCGTTTACTCATATTTTGAGTTATGCATTACATTGTGTTTCAGAACTAAAGGGAATGTTCATAAATTGAATGCACAGTGTTCTGGCTGAAAACTATTCTTCTATAGATCGTTTTCTCACTGTGCTAGCTTGAACTTAACAAGAAGTCTTAAAGCACCTTTTTTAGGAGCGTAAACCCAGCATTTGTAGGCGTCAGATGTGGGCTAGCTGTCTGGGCTTAGCAGATGAATGAGCAGCTGCTGTTTGTCTTGGCAGGTAAAAGCAAAGTAATTGGTACGTGGAGTAATGGAAAGCCAAACAACAGCAGACGCTACCACACGGGTGGTATAACGACATTTTAACACTAACTCTGAACACTTCACACAGATGCAGAAGCACAGCCGTTCTGTGTTGAGTGTCTGCAGAGCTCGTGTGATCTTGTGCGGCGTTCAGGTGCTGACACATAGTTAGGCATGGCAGATGTTCTGGTCTTTTCATGTGTGCACCTGGAGGCCTGTTTACATCTGCACATCCTCAGGATGAACCACCTCATGCCTTTTCATTAGGAACCAAACAACAGGGCTCACACAATGAAGTTCATGTGTTCGGTGGAGCAGTTGTGTAGAGGGTGTTTTTAGAGATGACTTCACATGTACCATCTGCGTGATGATGATATTTTTATGCAGGAATGTGGTAAGCCTAAGAAACCAGTGTGAAAAGAAAAGTACGTCCCAGTTAGTTTGTTTTTGTAAGAAGTCTTTTATGCTCGCCAAGTTATTTATTTGATCAAAAATACAGTAAAATCAACAATATTTAAAATTTTTATTAGAATATAAAATTTTATGAAATACAAAATTAAATATTAAATATTGAAAATATAAAATAAAATATTTAAAATATATTTTAAAATGTAATTTATTCATGTAATGCAAAGCTGAATTTTGGATGTCTACACGGGACGCTTCAAAGCAGATGTTCCAAACCCATGTTGTCTGAAAAAGTGCAAGCGTTTCGCTTGTCTGAAACAAAGCTGTGAAAACTGTCATATAACTTTACACAGAAAAGCGTGACAAACCAAAACTTTGCAAAAACCCCCCCTGACTTTTGATTGCAAATAAGCAAAAGATCTCATGTGTACTCTGTGTACTTGCATGAAACTTTTGCATGCTTATGTGAAATTTTTATGTGTGCACAATACATTTTTCAACTTTTTATATTTTGTTTGCATGCAAAAATCAATGGATTTTTTTCCTTTTTGCAAAATTCTTAACATGTTTATGTGATCATGTTAAAAGTGATTTCAGATTAATCAGGTTGAGCTCCAGTAAATTAGGCCACTTGATTGTCAAAAGTGACCTAATTTACTGGAGCTCAACCTGAATAGACATTTTGCAGCTTATACTTTATACATTTGCCAGTTCTCCCAAAATCAAAAACACATTTACACTTGCGTTCTTTATTTTTGCATGAGCACAACCATGACACATCAGGCAGACCGAAGTATGAGATCTAGTGCAAGCCCCCTAAAATAGACTTTTCATCTCTGCTCCTCCCCCGGACTCGCCCTAAAATTGCATCATCAGAGTTATGGTAAAAATCAATAACTGTAAAGCAGTGACCTAGACATATTTGGTATCATTCAAAAGCTTAGAACCTCAGCTTTCTTCTATCATTAATCACTTTTGCATTTATCTTACATAAAATAACTTAATAAGGTCTGAATTTACCCCCACAAACAAGCCTCTCCCCCATGAAGATCGACATAATAATATTCATATATTCACATCGCTTAAACTTACCAAACATAGATGAGTCATATATCAAATGAAAGCTCTCAGATATGCCTGATCTCTCAAAAATAAAAAATAGGGGGGTTAAATGCTTTGCTAAATAAAAAAACATCAGCTATAGATATTGCACGATGTTTTTAGATTATTTGCATTCTGCCAATGAAGGGAACTGAAACTAAAAGGCTTGTGAGTGTAAATAAAAATCTTTCTGTACAGAATTCAACAAGTGGTGTCTGTGCAAAAGGATGTTGTGGGCAGTTGTAAAAGTGTTGTTATGCGGTTGCCAAGTGGGCTTTGTAAGTAATGTGGCAAGACAAGGCATTCTGGTCCCTAGATGCCCACCTATTGGCCCTTTTTACATTTCTGAGCTTCTCAGAAGCTGTCACAGAAACTACAACAAATATAATTTCTCCATATATGAAAATATAAAGCAAATTTAGTCAGATTATCAGTGTTGATAACTGCAGAAATGAGTCATAACAGTATGTTCAAAGGGTCTATTAGTTGTTGTCCTCCTCACACGTTTACCACAGACTTCTAGAGTGTGTTCTAGATGGTGTATACACTCCTCTAGTGAAACTGAGTAGTAATAATCAGTAAGTATGGAGGTCTAAGAGGACAAAATATGGATGTATTGATACTGAAGCCCTGAGATTGAGCATGAATGGTGTAATGGTGCAACTCAAGTTTTCAAAATGTGTTTTTGGACTGGGAATGGAGTAATTTTATTGTTTTCAGTGCTGCAACACACACAGAGGAATGCACACTGTTTCAGCACTTACTGAAGCATGTTGCAATTAAACATTATTGTAGTTTTGCAAAGCAGAGGCACAGAATATTAAAGACCTGAAAAATGTCTGCCATTAACAAAGTGCCCATATTTTCTCTTATATGCTGTTATTGTTGCATACTTCTAGCGTGTCAAAACCAAGGTTGCTAAAATGTGGATTAGCATATATTTTTGTTTTTAAAGCAGTGTTTCCTCTTTTATGGGTGTTATTGAATGTCAAACACTTGTTCACAGTTTAAGGAATACTCAAAATTCTGTCATTATTTACTCACACTTAAGTAGTTCCAAACCTGTATGAATTCTTTAGTTTTACCGAACACAAAGGAAGATATTTTGGAAAAAAAGTTTGTAACCAGGCTGTTTCGGTCATCATTGACTTTCATAATAGGGGGAAAAAAACACTATGGAAGTCAATGGTGACCCAAAACAGCCTGGTTACAAACTGTTTTTCAAAATATATATAAATAATTTGAGGGTGAGTAAATGATAGAATTTTCATTTTTGGGTGAATTAAGCTCATCCACATCAGTGAAGGGATGGTGTATCTGAGACTGAAACCGCACCGAACCAAAAACCAGAATGAGTACAGGCATTGCTGTCAGTTTTTTGTGAGGGTATAGTGATCAGGATAGTGATTTTACACAGACTTCTGTTCACTAATAATGTGGTGTCGTCTTACAGAGTCTGTCTGCTCTGATCTCCATCAAACGATCTCAGCTGACACACTCGAGAATGTGAGGAATGTGCTGTCTGACCTCTGGTTTTAGGTCAATGCTCAGTGTGTGTGTGCTTTATACAGCCTGTTAGGAGTTGTGATATGTGTGAAAGGGGTTTCCGCTCATCTCAGTTTATTAGTGCTAACGTTCTGTTGAATTTGTGGTGTCTGAACTTTAGGCAGCATCTGTTAGGGTGTCTTTGAGCTCTCTCCCAACTTGCTCTCTCTCTTTAATGTTATATTTAATATTAATGTGTTAAACTATAGATTTCATTTCCTCTTTCATACTGCAAGTGTGTTGGACAACACATTTCTTATGCTAACCAATTTTGCCTGGTGGTTAAAATACAGAACATCAGTAATAATTCTGTGTGTTTTTTGTTTTTGATTATATATTATATTTAGTATAATATGCTGAATTTTCAGCATCATTGCTCCAGTCTTTAGTGTCACATGATCCTTCAGAAATCCTTCTAATATGCTGATTTGCTCATGAAACATTTCTTAGTATTATCAGTGTAACATTTGTGCTGCTTAATAATTCAGGATGTGTTATTGTGTTTTTCTGGTTAGGATGCTTATTTGAATGAATAAGATTAATTAAATATGCTTCTTTTTTATATTTTAGAATAACCACACAGCAATGTTGAAATATCTTACATCAGACCCGGTCAAGAAACTTAAATACAGTTTCAACTGAAAAGTATTTGGCTTTTTGGGTCTGTTAACAGATCAAAATAAATAGACAAGCCTGTTTGTTTTTCACTTTTCTCTGTGTGCACATTCTCTGGCATTCTGAGTCATCGCTGGTAAACACATTTACTCACACACACACACACACTCAAACCAGGAACACACACACACACTAACCACTGGAAAACTCGCATTCCCCAAGTGAGATCATATTATTGGCATTCAATGAACATTTATATGAAATATTCACTGCACATGCACACATTCCCATGTGATAGAGACGGAAGCATCTGCCAGTTCACATTAGGCTGCTCCACCCTACATGATCCCCTTAAAACATAATCCCTTTTCCTCACTTCCTTGAGTTACCATTCCATTGTGTCCCACAGTCTTCCAGTGAAAAGTTAAAGGTCAGAGTTGAGAGGTCACAGGGCATGTAGAGATGGACAGATGTCCCTAGGCTGTATGTCGACGTGTATCCTACTATACATGTACGACATCTTCATGGACATTCTGTACACAAATGCAATCTGTCTTGAGCCAGCAAGTAAGCACTTGCACTGGTGAGTAACTCGTCTGGGGCTTTTGAAAAGGTAATGCTCCATTTGCCACTCTTTCACTAAAAAGTGTACACAGTGTATATGTCATGGCCATTGTGCTATGTTAGGACAGAATATATAATAGCATAGAGAAAGAATATCTCTTGGAATACATATGTACTGTATTAATTGTAGTTTTTATTAAATAGTTTATAATATAATCTAATGAATAAAATACATTAGATTTATACAAAATAATATGGTTGATATTATATTGTATTATATTATAAAAGATATTACCACTGTTCCAATTTCTTTCTTTTATGTTGCACTTTAATTAAAACTAAGTAAACAAAAAAGAATAACACGTTTGCCAGCCTTTTATTAAAAATATAGCAAGCATGTAATATAGATTGTGCTATGCAATGCTAGAAATTTAAATTCCTTTTTTTAAATATTGATTTTAGAATAAGAATATTACCCATGTTCTATTTTGGTCTTTTTTGGTTGCACTTTAAATAAACCAAATTAAACAATAAAATTAAAAAACTTAAAATAAAAAAAAAAACTGCCAGAGCTGAAAGACGGCAAAAAGGTAGCTCAAAAAACGTCTGCTTTTCGATATTATACTAATACAAATGCTTTTCCTGTAGAAAGATCAGAGCACATTAGGATACACAGATGTTGCAGATGGTTTGTAGGTGTGTGTGTGTGTGTGCCATCTGTCTTGCAGTCGTGTGGTGCTGCTTTTATATGTGTGTGTTTTTCAGTGAGTGACAGCATGTGCTGGTGTATTGTCATGGTCAGACTCTTTGTTACTCACCCTCTTTATTAGATGGCAAAGGTCAACAGGTCTGGCTCCCATCTGGAGCTGTGTCAGGGCGGCTTTCACTTCAGTCTGCACCAATCAGACCTCACAACAAAAGGGCAGCACATGTCTGAGGAGAGTGAATGAGAGCAAGTTTACTTATGTGAAAACATGGTGGACAAGAGTACATAGAAAGTCTATTTTTGTAGTCTGTGTAATTTAATAATTTGTTATTTGGATGTTACTGAATAAAGAAAACAGCAACTGGATAGATATTTATTAGTAGATAAACAGTTCTGTTTCAGGTTTTGTTAGACGTGAACCAGTGCACTATTACAGCCTGCCATCTTGTGGTTACGTCTAAGAT
This sequence comes from Enteromius mattozi, assembly GCA_032359235.1. Classification (NCBI taxonomy): domain Eukaryota; kingdom Metazoa; phylum Chordata; class Actinopteri; order Cypriniformes; family Cyprinidae; genus Enteromius; species Enteromius mattozi. The sequence continues at coordinate 23,031,708 of JAUMHE010000042.1, forward strand.
ATGCATGTTTGTCTTTAAGAATAAAAATGGGATTAGTTAGTGTTAGTTTGGACTACATGAAGTATTACGTTAAAACAAAGTAATAAAAATCACCAGGCTTCCAGCATCAACCTAGATTATAACCGATCCCCGCCTTCACCACTAGTTAGAGCCAAAGTACGTATCGAAAAGATCATGGATCCGCTGTTTGGTGTGACGGTATTGTAGTTTTACTCACATTTCTCTTTCTGTCTGTGTTTTGTGCAGGAGATAAGCAGTAAAAGTAAAGTTTGTGCCAATGTGTTCTGTGGAGCAGGGAGAGAATGCGCTGTGACAGAGAAAGGAGAACCAATCTGTCTGTGTATTGAGGTGAGTCATTATCTTCATCCACACATTCACCAGGATTTAAGAAAGCTATGCTGCCTTTCCCACCAGGGTTGCCAGATCTGCTGTACACAACTAGCACTAAAGTAGCCCAAATGATCAATTAAACCTACCCTTAACTCTAAATGCCACTGCCATACCTAATATATACATATTTTATAATATATATAGGCCTGTTTTAGGTATGGGAGTGGCATTTAAAGTTATGGTTCGTTTAATTGACTTCTAAGCTCAAGGGTAAAGTAGCCTGTTTTTACCTTTGAACTTGAAAATCAGTGTATAGTAGTAGGCTAATAGTTTTTTTTTTTTTTTTATAAAAGGAGATCATAGGAGTTCATAAAAGTTTAAAGGCTTTCCTACCAGAGCCCTTTCCTGACAAAAATATTACAGTGTCTCATTTCTTTCATTCTTTATTTGTCAAAGAAACACATAAATTGTTCTATGCAGAATTAATGCAATATGTTAATCTTTCAACTTTAATAACAAATAAATTAGGGGTGGGCATAGATAGTTTTTTTTTTTTTGAAATTAATCTAGATTAAAATGGCTCATTTGAATTCTGCCAAAGGCATTCAGAATATGTGTGCTACCTAAATA
>JAUMHE010000042.1:23032767-23043326 GCA_032359235.1 Enteromius mattozi
AATTATCAAAATTAAACATGGGTTTACTACAAATAAAAAACATAATAGCTAAACTAAAGTAACCACACATTAACATGGTTTTGCTGCACGGCTAGGTATACATCCGCGCTAAAATATCAAGGTGAAAGTCATTATAGCTTGCGTAGTATAGACCCAGCTCCCAACCCAACTTTGTGAATAGATTAACGCAGCACGTTAACGCCGATAACGGCCCACCACTAAAATAAATACATACATGCATAAAGTAACCTACAAACCTGCAGGAACAGTTTACAAGTAGCTCAAACCAGAGATTTGGCAACCCTATTTCCCACTGTGGCATTATCACATTTACCCCTTACTGTTTTATAAACCAACTAGGTGTGTTGCATGACTAGGCTGTTTCTTTTCTTTTTGGTCATCAAGTGGTGACCTAACATGTAACCTACCAAAATATTTTATGGAAATGTAAACAAAAATGTCCATGAACTGCAACAACCCAACAAAATGGAAAAATCAATCAAATGTCAAAACATCACAGGAATACACACACACACACATTTATCATCCTGCATTGCATTTACAATACTGCATTTTGGGTAAATGTTTCTGTTATAACAGACAAGTGACCAAATTTCTTGAACAGCTGAAATAGATGCCATGTGTTTACACTTACTTCAGTGTGTGTGTCTGTCTTGATCAGCAATGTAAACCCCATAAGCGTCCAGTTTGTGGCAGTAATGGGAAGACGTACCGTAATCACTGTGAGCTGCATCGTGATGCCTGTCTCACAGGACTCAAAGTACAGGTCACCCATGATGGACATTGTCAAAGTAAGTGTGTATGTGCTCTTCATTTAACAGGTTTATAGTGTTTACATTAATAGCCAGTGTCCACATAGCATAACACAGTCACATTCATGGAATACTACAATACACATAACAGACCTTTCCATTGATGAGTATGTGTAGATGCTTCACCACAAACCACTATCATAGATGTTAATAGGAAATGTCATTGTAGCCTAGGAATTAAAATAATTGCAGCCGTTACCTCTCAGAAATGTCACCACAATTTGCAGCATTTGAATACATAAATATGCAAGATATTTTAAGAACTTTGGAGAAAAAGCAGCTCCGGTTTTCAGTTGTTGATGAAACTCACTGACTGGTTTCTGTCTCTTCTCATTTAGAGAAAAAAATGGAAAAAGTCACAAACAGCCCAAGTGAGTAAACACACATCTGTATCATTCAATATTTTATTAAAAATGTGGAATTATACCTTTTTATTGTTCGAGTCTACCATATAAGATTCAGCTCTCAAATGCATTTACCGAGCAGTTTTGTTTGGACAGAATGAAATATATGATATAGGACTTAAAATGACTAATAGTGATTGAAAACAAAGAATTATATTTTAATTTTAAACATTATCGTTACTTAGTTTTCAGATTTATAGTGCAGTTGTAACATGTTGGGCCTATTTGTCTTGTTGGCTTGATTATTTAGTTGTTTGTTACCTCACGGACCGCAATGAGTTGAGGAGTCGTGTGATTGAATGGCTGCAGTCTGAGGTAGAGCCTGACGGCTGGTTTTCTAAAGGATCCAACTTCTCAGATGTCCTTCTCAAATACTTCCAGGTGTGTGTGTGTGTGTGTGTATAAACATATTGATTAATTGAACAGTGTCTCTCACACTTATTTCCTTCTGTTTGTGTTTCAACAGAACTATGATAATGGAGATGCTCAGCTGGATTCAACTGAATTCTTAAAGTTTATTCAACATAATGAGACTGCAATAAATGTCACGTCTCCTTATGCTGAGGAGGAGAACAACCGCCTACTCAGGTCACACAGACACACACACACAACAATACAAAGTCTCTTAAAAAAATCTGTAAATGTTTTTGAAAATCTCTTATGCACACTAAGGCTGCATATTGATCAAAATTACAGTAAAAACAGCTGACAAACAAAATTGGGAAAGATTTTTACAATAACTGTTTTTTGCTTTAATATTTTCTTTAGCTTTAAAATCATGCTATAATATACTGGTAGCCAAAGTGAGTAGTATTTGGTTTTTCATTGAGTCACATTTGAGTGTAGATCATTTTAACCTTTTTTTCTTCAGGCAGATGGCTTTTACAGTGGTAAAAGTGTACCTTCGTTTTAGTTTAGTTTAACAATACATCTATCCAAAAAAAGCTCACATGCATTCAGATATACTGTTCCTAATACTCTATCAAGTATATAATGTCCTCTTGGCCTCTTGGCCTTGTTGATTCATCTCCATCTTATATGACTTATAATCTGTTTTTTTTAATCATTTGACCTGCACAGATCAGATGAACTGAATTCTGTGTGTCATTTGTAGATAGAGACAGTTTACAGTTGGGAGGTTTATTAACCTGAACACTTTCTTTATTCTTGGCACTATCTGTGTCAATACTTTTATCAGTTCTTCTTTACAGCCGCTTCTGATAATTGCTATCTGAAGATTCTGAAAATCTTTTTGATAACCGATATATCTCTGGGCTAGTCTATAAAATGTAATGATTATGACCTCACTGTCCTCTGACTGAAGCGCAAAGAAAGTCTAGGAGTATGCTTACAATTTACTCTCACAAGACAAAATGAGATACTGGTATCATATACAGCTTGTTTTTACTTTGTGCATTCAGCATTTAAGTTGCGTTACATTTTAGTCATAAAAATGGGAACAAAATCTGTCATTTAGTAAATCTGATAAAGACCTCACGAGATTTACCGCTGTGACTGTTCCAGTGGTCTTCTGACCATTACGAGTTCTTCAAAAGGACAGTGCTGATACTGATATCTGAGATGACTGTGTTCAATGGCCAAATGCGTAATACAGTTTAGAGGTTGTAATGCAAACGCAGAATTGCTTGGCTGTTTAACACAATATTTCAGTACATAGTCCATTACTGACTAATCTGTAACAGATTTTAACATGGAAGTCCTTTTTTTCTGTGTAAGCTCTATCTGTAAGATATTTCATAGGCATTGTAATGCTTCAGACTGAATGTAGAATGCTTAATAGAGAGAAAGATTAATTGGAGCTTATTCTTATAATTTTGTGAACGATGAAATCTGTTGATAGGTAGAAAGCATCTATACTATCTGATTGCAAACCACTGTTAAACTGCTGTTCATAAGATTATGGGTAGTGTGTGTTTTTTTTTTTTAAGAAATGTGTACTTTTACTCAGCAAGGATGCATAAAATTGAACAAAACTGACAGGAAAGACATTTATATGGTTACAAAAGATTCCCATTTCAAATAATTTCAAATAATGCAGCTATTTTGAACTTTGCATTCATCAAAGAGCCAAAGAAAAAATGCATCTTCAACAAAAATTAAGCTGCACAACTACTTTCAGAATTTGTAGAAATATTGGAAATATTTCATGAGCCACAAATTTGCATATTAGAGTCATGTAATATTGAAGAAGACTGCTCTGAATTCAGCTTTGCCATCACTGCTTGCAAAAATATTTTAAAATCGTTACCACTTTATATTTGGTGGTCTTAACTATTGTATATTTACCTTTAAATTAATAATTTGGTACAATGCACTTATTGTGTACATACACGTTTTTACATTGTACCTATATATATATTTTTTTTTTAAAAAACTATATGCAATTTCATCTGTAATTAATTTATAATTACACTGTTGACCCATCCCTTAACTCAGCCATAAACCTACCCATACCACCAAACCTGTCCTTAACCTTACCCATATTCCACCTCAGTATCAGCAAAAGTGTTTTGCAATACAATATGAACACAATAAGTACATTGTATTTTATTTTTTTTTTAAAGTAATTACATAGTTGATAAGGCCACCTAAAATATAAAGTGTGACCTTAAAATCTTACTGCTCCCAAACTTTTTCTATTTTACATTCTGTAATGTCCTTTACCAGGAAAGAGAACCTATAATATGAAACTAAAATATTGCTGAGAATAATGTTATAATATTGTTATAAGAAAAATATTGCACTCAAAAATGCAATAAAATATTAAAAGCAGGGGTGATTGTGTGTTCTGCAGGAGTCTGTGTGTGGATGCCCTCATTGAGCTGTCTGATGAGAACGCAGACTGGAAACTGAGCTTTGATGAGTTCTTGAACTGCCTCAGGCCTGGATTTAACCCTCCAGAGAGGAGTAAGATCCACAACCACTCGCTCCACTTTCTAGTATAATACATCTTTAGACCTGCGTGTGAGCATATAGCCTGCAAAATATGTGTATTGAGTGCTGTTGCATGTTTTTAGAGTGTGCCTTAGAGGACGAGACGTACGAGGATGGTGCTGAGACTCAGATGGAATGTAACCGCTGTGTTTGTGCCTGCGGGAACTGGGTCTGCACTGCTGTTATTTGTGATGGTGAGCTAAAACCTGGGATATTGCTGTTGTTTTTTCTGTAGCTGGAGTTGAGGCTGGGATTTTGAGAGCTAAGCTGGATGAAATTAGATTTTTTTTTTCTGTGGAATGTGGTCTGACTTTCTGTCCTCGCTATCACTGCAGGTTCAAATAAGTTACCTGCGCTTGAGGAGATGGAGGGAAATGATCAGGAGATGACGGAGGAGGAATGGACTCGGCGAGTGGCTGAACTCAATAAACATCAGGTTGGCACTGAGTGTAATGTTCAAAGCCATAGAGACAAATACTTGCTTAAAGGGCACTGCTTATTAACTGTGATGAGATGTGCATTTTCCCTAACATACAGTGCCGAAATTTTCCTTCCTGATGACTGTTTTGTTTGGCTGGGTCTTCATGGACCTATAAAGCAAATAATATGTGTGACTTTTGAACTGTTTCCCCCGCATAGGAAACAATGGAGAAGATGAAAATGGCCACTAAAGAGGTTTGAGAAGCAATTCAAGAGGAGGGATGAACTTTTGCCCAGATTTCAGCTTCAGTCAACCTCTGAATGGAAAGAGAGAGAAAGTTTCATTTGTTTAGTTTATTGTATTAATTATTGATCTATTCAAATATCTGTTGTCTTATAGGTTTTATTTTGTATGGGACAATAAAAGAGTCTGTATGATTTGTACCTGTAGTGTAAATCACTGTAAAACTTTTTGTAATAGTATTTTTATACATACAGTGGAATTTAAATGCCTCTATAAGGCAGTGTGTTCATTTTTACCGTAAAGTTAACAGAAAATATGAAAATATATTTTGTACAAAGACCATTAACCTCAACAATATTTTTGCACAGTGAATTTTTTATTTTTTTTTATCACAATACTGATGATTGTAATATAACATATCTCATATACATTGTAGTAAAAGAGTGGGTATTAGATTATGTTAAAAAGTATCCCTTTTATTTTGTGATGACTTTGCATTAATAAAATCAGAATGAATCAGAACATACAAAACTGATCAGGGTGATGTTAATTTTGGCCAATTTTCAACTGGTTGTCGATCCCTACTTGCAACTGGCAAGACAAGCTTAAACCAGCAAACCAGCTCAGGTTGGTTTAGATTTAGTTTTCAGCAGAGAAATACTACACTATTATAAATCATTTATGTTATGTATTAACCTTAATTGGCAATCAATAAAACTATAAATCATGTCTGATTGTACCAGTATATGCTGCCATTATTGTGTAATCAAAACTATTATTACTTAGACTTAGATTAAAAGCCACTTCAATGCATTCACATAAAGATGTATCTAAATCCCACTTATTTTAAAAATGACACAAAAGTGTAAAATATTGACTCCATGTTTTTTTATAACTACACAAACTGTTTTGACTTAAGTATAAGCCCTAGCCCATGCATGTAAGAAGTTTGTGTATGGTCTAGCTTCCAGTCAATGCATTTAATGCTCATAAAACAAGTAGACCTGTTCAAAGTCAGCAGGTTTTCATGTAAACCAGGCACTAAAACTACACATGGATGGTCGCATAAGAGCCTTATGAGACGACGGAACAAACTTGCATCATGTTTGGGCTCTGGATGACCAACCACTGACTGCAGGAGGCGTGACGCATGCAGATAAAACCACCAAAGTCTTGCTGTCAGGAGTGCACTTCGCACAGCTGCAGTTCAGTCACTTTAGTTAAAGGGGATCATCTATATATTTATAATGTATGTGTATGGATTATAAATCAAGACAACAATTCCGAGGCGACAACTTTTTTTATTGCACCTTTCAAAATTTTGATACTTTGCTTTATTGTATTCCTATTTTATTATTTTGCTCTACTAATAAGTCCATATGGCTCGTTTTCCAAGCATAGACGACAAGTGTTCTGTTTTATATTTATCGCGTCTGCACCTGGACGACTTGAGCTTGGATCACCTCACGGACAGTAAAAGACGACAAATCCAGCAGCTGCACCTCACTTACAATCGTTTATCGTTTCTTCCACCTTCCGTTTGTTTTCTGTCCAACCTGGAATATCTGGATATCAGTAATAATGCGCTCACAGTCATACCAGATGATATTATGCGCCTAACAAACCTAAAGACGTTTGTAGCAAAGAACAATCTTCTGAATGAGTCCTCGTTCCCTAAAGAGTTTGAACGCATGCAGGTAGAGACTCTGAATCTGAGTGGGAACAGGTTTGAGGACATTCCCATGCAGTTTATCAAACTGACCACACTACAGTCCCTGTCACTTGGAGGAAACAGATTGAAGAATATTCCTGCAGAAATAGAGAACCTGAGCAGGTATGAGTTTGTTTCTTTGTTCAGATATGAACTGTCTCTTAATAGGATGACCCAAGCAACAACAACAACAAAAACCAACACATAATAATAATAATAAAAATAAAAACAGACGAATTATTCTGATAGATTATAATAAATGCATGAATAACAATAAATGCACAGGTATTTATTTTTTACTATGGTAAATCATAGTACCGCTGTACAAGTGCAAGATTATTGTAGTGTAAGAGGAAGAAGAAAAAGGGAAACAAGTATTTTTTTTGTGTCTGTGTGTATTTTCGGTTTTCATTTTAATGCAAGTTTTAGTAAATTTATTGTATTTTTGCCATTTCAAGTAGTTTTTTAAAATATGTTTTTATTATTATTTTTTAGTTCGACTTATTTTAGTACATTAAACTAGATGAAAGCAGAAAAGTTGCTTTGCCGACATTAAAAATAAAAGCACTAAAAAGCATAAAAATTTTATATTTCATTAAAATGTATTGTTTTTATATTTTATTTTATTTGCAGCTTTAAAAAAATATGGTTGTACTGTAGTTATATCCCTAACATACATACACTGCTTTAGACCATTTACTGTATCTCTTAAAGGCTGTTGAGGTCCTCGGACAGATTTGCGCCTGGCTTGGATCAGTGTTACAAAACCAGACAGTAGTCGAATGCATTCAGTGGCTTGGGGTTGGTTGGTGGGGATTTTGGGTTAAAGACTAACCAATAGAATGGGAGACCTGGCTAAGTACTCTAAGGCAAATAACTAAACATGACATAACAGTATGTTTACTCTTAAGTTAATAATCTCTCGTTTCACTCATACCTAGAAAGTTAAAATTAGATTTTCCTGTTTCATCCTTGCATTGCTAAATTCTGTATTAACAGTAGATGAACTCTGAACTTCACCCTATTTGGTGTTTTTTTTTATCCTCATTGTATGATTGTAATTCTACTTTAGCTTTTCCCATATTAATATGCACTTTTAAAAACAGGCACACAATTTATATTATATTATTTGGCAAAATGTGCTAAAATTTGTTTGGTCAACTTGTAGGAGTATGCTAGCATACTGTATAGCGAGCCTTAAAGCTAACACAGGCTAAAAGTTACAAAAATGTCTTTTAATGCCACGGGTCTTCAACTTCTGACCTCTGTTATGTGATGCTACAGTCTAGAGATGCTGTATTTGGGAGGAAACCTCATCTCCTCCATCCCACCTGAGGTGGCTAACCTCACCAGTCTGAGATACCTGGTTCTGTGTGACAATCGCATCCAAAGCATACCGCCCCAACTCAACAGGTGAGATCTTTTGTTACTTACTGTGTGTTGTAAAGTCAGAGCAGTCATGTGATTTTTTAATGTTATGATCCTTTCAGACTACACTCCCTGCTCTCTCTCAGTCTCCACAACAACCTGCTGACCTTCCTCCCTCGTGAGATCCTCAGCCTCGTCCATTTGCAGGAGCTCAGTCTGCGTGGAAACCCTCTTGTCGTGCGCTTCATCAAGGACATGACCTACGACCCTCCATCCCTGATGGAGCTGGCAGGACGCACCATCAAGTCCCAGAACCTACCGTTCAGCTCATGTGACCTACCGTCCAATCTGATCCATTATTTAAACCTGGCTAGCGAATGTCCCAACCCAAAGTGTGCAGGTAGGGGAGGACAATAACACTGTATAATCTGTGAAAAAGAGACATTTAGTAGACAGCATCATGCATTAATTCTGCTACATCATGCATACTAACAAGAAAAAGACATGAAACATTTTTTTGTGGATTGACCACAAAAATAGCAATGTAAGCTAACAAAATAAATATAGTCCATTTGCGTTATGATTGGTCAGATCACCTGTCAGTCAAACTCCATGCGAAGGGTCAGTTGCTGTTGACTGATTTTTAACTAAAAACTTCATTGGTTGTCAAAGTGGCAGATTTTTATTGTTGTCTTTGACATGTTGAGTTCCATCTCTTCACATTTCTCTATATCTCTCCCATCATGCCCTCTAGGTGTTTACTTTGACTCGTGTGTGAGGCACATCAAGTTTGTGGATTTCTGTGGGAAGTACCGCCTGCCGCTCATGCATTACCTCTGTTCGCCGCAGTGTTCCTCTCCCTGCAGCTCAAACCCACAGAGCGACGCAGAGTCAGAGGAGGAGAACAGCGTCCCTGCAGACAGGCTCCAGCGGGTACTGCTGGGATAGAACAAACCTCCTACAGAGACAGTTACCTGCCACAGGATTTCCATTTAATGCTTTTGATGTTTTCGTAGGCCTATAAAATATTAAAAACACTTTGACCCCAAACAATTGGGTTTTAGCACTGTTTTAGTGACTCAGCATAAAAGCATAGGGTATTTAGTTTAATAAAGGTTTCAACTGTAAACCAAACTTAGGAATAGTTCACTCAGTAGTCATTTTCTCACCCTTGTGTCACGGATACTTTTTTTGGGATGAGCTTAGAAGACTTTTGATACTGTGTATTGTCACATGGATTATTTCTATAGTTGTTTTGTGGTGTTTTTTGGTTTGAAATTTCATGAGGGTGAGTAAATAGAACAAACTGTGAACTATTCCTACTAATGTTGCTCATAAGGCATCTGAAAACTTTTGCACCTTGCCTAAAACAGTATTCTGAGGAGGTCAGACCAGACACAGACCGAATCCTACATGCAATCAGAAAGCAGATTGACTGCTTTGCACTTCTGGAAAATGTGATCAATACGTGAACTTTGACCTCTTCTTTGTATTGACTGTCAATCTGCCCTAACTTTTCTGTCCAAAGGTCAGGTTATAGACTGTTATGGCTACGTCACACAGTTCGAAAATGTATAGAAATCTATCGTCCATGACACAACGTTAAAAATAGTTACACGCTAAGGACAGTTTTGTTGTATTTTGTCTTATTTACAGAAGTTTGGCTACATCAAGCAGGTTGCAGATCAGTATTAAATGGTTACCATCTCTAAAAGAACTCATAATAGTAATAAAACAGATATTATACTCCTGGATGATAACTTATCTGTTGTGTGTCTGTTTCTTGTGAGCGCTAGTTATAATTTGATTCAGTCTGACTACTAAATCATTCCTTGATGATTACTTTGATGGTATTGCTTAATGTGACTTTGAGAGTTTTGGGTCAGTGAGTTCACATCAATATCTGACAGCTGCATTTATGGCCAATTTCGATGCACTCTTCTCCCATCAGATGCAGCTATCACTCTTATTCCAAATATCAGTCTTTTATCACTGTTTATGATCTTACAGTGACCTGACACAGATTGCGACACCTCTGCTGAGACGAGGAAGAAACTGTCCATCTCTGTCTGGAATAATGGGACAGTTTTACAAAGAAATCGCAAAGGTAGGATGAGTCAGCACTTCTCTCAGCTTTACAGGTCTGACTCAGCACACTTCAAAACACAGTAACAGGTTTAGAAAACTGAAATAAGAAAAGACTAAGTACCTAGATCAACCCTGCTGTAAAAAAGGTACCCCTAGGGCTGTGTTTCCCAAAAGCTTAAAGTACATCAATTTAGCCTTACAATACTTTTGGTAAACGCACCCCAGAGGCCTTTTTCATGAAACAAGTTTAGAAAATAAACCAGGTTTATTTCAGTTAGTCTGACGTAATGTTATTTTGTTCAAAATAAGTCGGACTAACCGAAGTAAGCCTGGTTTATTTGTTTTATGAAACCAGATTGGGAGACAGCTGTAGGAAAAGATCTCTAGCCCATATTTGAAGACTCTGGTGGATAAAGAGGAACAGTAATGGCGCTTTTCCACTACACAGTACCAGCTCGCCTCGGCTCTGTTTGGTTTTCCACTGTGTAAAAGTTGTACCTGTACCTCCACAATAGTACCTGGTTGTCATAGCGACG
>JAUMHE010000042.1:23047948-23061665 GCA_032359235.1 Enteromius mattozi
TTGTACTCACACACACCATTCTGAGGGTTGTTACATGTGTGTAGTTACAGAAATATTACAGCTGTAGATACTATGTATCAATGTGTACTTACACTGTGGTTACATACTAGATACACATCTAGTTACTATGGAAGTACACAGGTATTAGGGCCACTTAATATAAAGTGGGACCATAATGATAATAATAATAATAATAATAATAATAAGAGTTTCTTTTCACTTCCATTATACAGCAAAGAGTGTCCTGGGACTGTGTTCTTAAAACTTCTAAGAGTCCTCTCAGACAGCTCCTAATTTAGCTTAAAAGATTTCTATGTAGGACTCTTAACTAAATCTCAGTATAACTCTGAGCAAGGGAAAGACAAAAAAATGAATGAGGAGCCAGGGCTAGTTATGACACAGCCTTTTGAAGACTGATTGATTGGATGTCCAAAAATAAAAATAAAAGAGCACTTTTAAGTGTAGGGTCTATTATAAGCTTTCACTTTGAAATTAAAGGTGAAATATATATATATATATATTTTATTTACCATGCTGTTAGTGTCATAGACTACTTAACGCTTTTTTTTTAGGAAATGAACAGTGACATAATAGGATGATTGTTTGTGTGATCACTTTGCTTATAGAAGATTGTGACAGACACAGATCATCACTGCTGCATAGTTGCATTTTTTCCAGTTGCCAAAGATGTCAATGTACTCAACGTAGTGTTTACTTCCATTTGTAGCACTATCACATTTCTGCACAGTGTCGGGAGATGTTAGCATGTTTCTAATAAAATAAGTCACAAACACGATCCCTGCACATATTAACTCACTGTCATGCATTGTGTGCAACATCTTTCTTCCCCCTCTTCATGGTTAATAAATGTTCTACACTGCTAAAGGAACCTGTCCATGCTCTTAACAATTTCAGACCTCTTTTAAGGCTTTATGGATTATTCTTTTCTTTAATTTTAAGAGGAAACACCCACATTTCTAAGAATTTTCGTAGAACTTTTTTACTAAGATTATTCATAAATATGGGCCTGGGGTTTATTGTGGGTGAGTTAAAAGGGTCGTTTGAAGCTGTAGTTACACTCAACAGCCTGAGGAGGTCACTGTGATCATAAAGATACGTCACTGTCCATGAGCACATCTGTATCTGTGCGCGTTCAGGTCTCTGTATGCTCAGTGGATATATGAGTAACAGAAATCACTGTGATATTCTTGGGTTATGGAATAGATGCGCAGCAGACTTTGTTTGCATGCGTAAATAGACTATACAGATTTTGCATTTATATTATGGATCGTTTTTTAAATGACAGTTCATGGCTTTATTACTATCAAGATAGCCTACTGCATTCTTTTCTCACAATTGGCACTTTAACAAGCTGAAACAAGCAAACAATGCCTGGTCTGTAAAATCCAACCATTGTCTCATTTACGAAGGAGGACAATGATATCAACACAACACACTCGTATTATTTTTTTCCCCCCCTGTAGAGGCTCTTAAACTGCAACAGAGCCCTTGTCAAGAAGCCCAGCCCCATTGCCCAAATATCCCAGTGTGTGCGCGCGCTTCCTGCGAATGGACTTCTCGGTGAATGCGCCCCGGCCTTTATGACGTGCGCCTCTCACGTTTGAGGAGAACCCCCAGACTTAAGCTTCACTACTGTAGTCCACACAAAGGACGCGCTCGTGCCTTTATGACGCGTCGATCCGGATTCCAGAATGACGCTGTAGAACACGTCTCGATTCGAATTCAGCGGGGACGCGGCGGTTTCAGAGTCCGCTCTGCGCTGTGAGAGGAATGGATACCGGGATGTGCGTTTCCTGCAGACGGATATAAGTTTTGCATGATTTATTACTCGATCTTCATTTCTACATTACGTCAGGGGGGATAAACGGACGGACGGGCCGGGGGGCAACAATCGTTTGCTTTCATTGAGAAGAAGAACATCGATATTATTCGTGCAAGCGTCTTCGTGACTGTCCATTTAATTCTCTAGCTGTCTGATTACTAGCCGTGCTCCCGAAGCCTCTGTTTCAACAATGCAGTTTAGGACAGTTTTGGATGTAAAAGTGGTGGATGTGGAGAAGAGGAGGAATCCATCCAAACATTACGTGAGTTGGCTACCTATTCACCTTGCGTCCTTCTCGAACCTGATGCTGAGATAGCTACAGAAAGACGCATCTGGATCATGATAAAGAACATTTCTGCAACCTTAGGTCCAAATACGTTTTGAGCTGGTTATGCGTTCTCCTATAAAAGTCTTTTTTTTTTTTTTTATCATTAGCCGAATGAGATAGTTGTTTTATTTTTATTGGCGAATACATAGCTACAAACCACAGACGTCCGTTTAAGATTAAAAACAACAACAAATAAATAAATAAAGTGCAGAAGAGAATTACCTCAGATTAAACACCTGCATATGCCTATATTCATGTAGCAAATTAATTAGTGGATTTAGAGTTCTATGTAAGATTCAAATACGTCACTTTCATAATCAGGACAATTAGTGAAAACGAGAGCATTATGCTATAGCCAATTGTTTATATGAGCACGAGAAGATACACAACTATTTTATGAATAACATTTGTGCATCTAATGATTAGTGGTGTGCGTGTTTTGATCATGCAGTCAAAAGTTATTAAACTTTCTGTCACACCCCCTTTTAGAGCAATTTAGGCCACAACCTCAGTGACAGATTCTGGGTTTAGTGGCCCGAAGAAGTGCCCATATATGGCTGGAGCAGAAGCTTATGTATTTCCTGCAAAAGATGGACTCTGCGGTTTGTTTTAAATATTTATGATGCCACTTCTTGAGAGCATATGCTAGACCATATAGATTACCCAAAGACTACTTCAGCATAAATTACATATAGTAAATTTGGTCCATTTTTGACACAGAATGAAAATTTGTCCCATTTGCATATTCCTTTTTCATGCTTTCAAAATACTCAAGCCTATAACAGCTAAGTGTATAGTGTTTAACAGTTTTTAGTAGCCAGTCAGCCATTCTGAATGGTTGTGTCTTGTTGTTTTGAACAGCTTGTTTAACATGGGCCCATTGTCTCAATCTCCTAACCACGAGAGCTGTTCTCAGATCAGCATTGGTACAGAATCCTCCCCCATATAACTTCCACTGGAGTCATTTGCTTTGCCACAGATTCACTACATTCTCTCCCGAGAGAGTGAGACTTCAGAATATGCATGGCCTTGTATCCCACAGGCTTCCACATACCCTGGAAAGAGAGTAAAAAAAGAAAAGCAGTTGTTCAGTCTCATTAGTAATGTTTGTCAAACAGCTGGGTATGCTTTCCTTGTGAGAGAGATAGAGAAAAGGAGGAGGGGAAATGTGAACCCACATGTCCTTGTTTTAATCCCCAGGAACGGTCTGACTTCCTCTCTTTGAATGGAAGCCTGGCTGTATTTACAGAAAGTGCAAAAAACTCCTTAATACACTAGGTTCTTACTGGATTTTACTCTGATCCGGGACAGGTTTTACATGCATCGGTAGGATGATAAAGAGTGTGTTCACAGCCGTTTTGGAAAAGCAGCGCAGGTTTGTCATCATTAGTCAGCTGAGAATTTGAAGTAGGACCGAGTAAAAATAGGGGGTCATACGATGGAAAATTTCATGCTTCCAGACAGGAAGTGAGCACTGAAATCCTCCGAAGGTGGACAGAATTGCTTCCATTATGTCTTTGTGGGAATCGCGTGTGTATGTGTGTGTGTGAGAGAGACATGTTTTCTCACACACTCACTTCATTAGAGAGCACTGGTTCCCAACAGAGCCCCACATGTCCGAAATGTGTTTGTGTGTGTGTGTGTGAACGTTACACAAAGCTGCCTTGAGGCTCTCCCTAGACAATCTGCTGTCTTGTCAGCTTTTGTATATGACACATTTCCTTAGCTGTTTCCATCTGCTAAATCCTTGTCATAGGCCACTACAAGACGTTCACGCCACAACATGCCACGAATCGTGATTGTTTGCCCCCTGTGTAATGGCTATTAAACACTTTTAAAACACTTTAGTTCACCCTGAAATTAAAGTTCTCTCATCATTTGCTCATCCTCCTGCTGTTCCAGATGTTTTAGATTTTCTTGTTTTCAGTGGAGCACAAAAGGAGATGGTTTGAAGAATGTGCATGCTGCTGTTTTCCATATAACCAAAGCATATGGTGATCAAGCTGATTTAAGTTGCACACAAGACTTGTCTTTTCCAAGTCTTTTGAAGCCTGCTTGGGCTTACAAGCAGACTTTAAGCTTGTAGGTTTAATAAATATTGTGTGTTTAATAGAAGTTAAACTCAACAACAGTATTTGTGGCAGAATGTTGATTGCTACAACAATGAAAATTTCATTTGTCCCCTTGCTTTTTTTTAAAAAAGGGAAAAATAAGCTAACATGTACAAGTGAATTAATTTGGCCACATTTTGCTTGTGTATAATTTGAGCCATCTAATTGTTTTAAGGTGGGCATTATTTTGTAAAGTTATAAAGTTGGATGCACTCTACTGTTCAAAAGGTGGTTGTTTATTTTTGAAAGTCTCATGGTCACCAAGACTGAATTTATTTGATCAAAATAAATTAAAAACAGGAATATGAATTAAATATTATTATAATTTAAAACAACTGATTTTTTATTGTAATACATTTTTAAATGTAATTTATTCCGATGATGGCAAAGCAAATATTTCAGCATCATACTCCAGTCTTCAGTGTCACATGATCTTTTTATCAATTTAATATGCAGATTTGCTGCTCAAGAAACATTTCATATTATTTTTACCAACATTGTGCCTAATAATATTTTTGTGGGAAACTGTGATTATTTAAACAAAATCTTTGCTATCACTTTAATGTCAATTTAATGCACCTTTGAGAAATTAAAATAGTTAATTGTTAAAATAAAAATCCAATTTTTAAATTTTTATTTTTATAAATAAGCATTTTTTGCTTCATATACAACAGCCATGTTATCATGCATATTATTATTATTTGTAACTTGAAACGGTGATCTGCTGTAAGTGTGTAATTTTTTAAGTGAGCTGTCTCTTTAAACTTTCCCCCTCCCTCCATATCCCACACACATCCTATACCAGCACTCGCATACGTTCATGTACTGATAAATGACTCCCGCTGCATCCTGCCTGTCTTCAATTTCCACGTTTTCTTTTCCCCTCCTCCTCGCTTGTTCCTTGTCCAACATGACATCTTGGAGCACTAAAGCTCATTGCTCCTTTCTGCAGAGTTACTGTCTGCCCGCCGCCAGTTGCGGAGCGAACGCTATTGCCTTCAGTGCATCTTGATTACATCATAGAGTACAAATGATGCCAGAGCTGCTGGTGACAACATGTGTGGGCAGGAAGTGAAGCTCTGCCACAGTACAGCAGTCTACATGGGAAATGGCTTGCTCTCTCATATAGTAACTAATGATGTCGTCACCCATAAAGAGAAATGATCCCACCACGCGCTTTCCTGGGATGCTTTATCAGAACTGTATCAAGGTTTCAGTGCATTCTAATTGTTTCTAAGTTGCTTGAACGACGTGAACTAATGACGTGTTTTGTTTAGCGTTTTATATTGCCTGGGACACTGGGCCTGGCTTTCTCAAAGGGCTCTATGATGAAAAATGGGATTGTTGAGGGGGTTTGAAAGGCCACGTAGGTGTAATGGAGCTGAAAAATAGCAGTACAGTGTTCACTCGCTGACAGTTTTGTCTACACACCACCAGTTGCACCATTCAGACACATACAGTAAGATCTGGGGGAGGCTGTTGGCTCCCATTCGCGAGTGTAATAATCAGAAATCATATTTGACCATTTGCAGATTATCAGTTTGTTACACTCCTTGTCAGTGGATGACGAATGCCTTCCGCTTTCGCATGTTTTTCAGGTTCAGAAGAAGTGGCTTGTCCCAGGTTGCTCTCAAAGGCCAAAGGTTTTGCCGCTTAAAGTTGATGCGTATACGCTGAGTTGACACTTTTTTAATCTGCAGTTCTCCAGGAAACGCTGTTCCACTTCCTGTACTGAGTCCCTTTTGAAGCAGAAATGTGAGTGTGTATTTGCATGTAGGTAACAGGGTGAAGAGGCACCGGCAAAGTGGAAATGACCACAACTAATTTCAAAGGAAGTAGGGAGAGAATGAGTGTCAAGTGGGTTTGTTCTTTGGATCACTCTGTTGTTCAGTGAGGAGGATCAGAAAGCTACCTTTCATCTTTTGCTCTCTATGCCTTGATCTACATATTGTTTAATTAATGATTTACAAGTTTATCACTTCCTGTGGGAAATTCCAAAATCCCATTACCAGTGGACCTGGCTGCAGTTACACGGCTTAAACCGTGCAGTAAATGCTCACCCCTTGAGACCTGGACTTGGAGCTACTGCCAAATTTGCTGTGATAGGAAAGCATTTACTGTACTTAGTCTTTGAGTTTGTGGGTCTTGGTTTTGGTCTGTGTGTTGTTTGGGACTATTTATGTTTCCACTAGTCCTTTGTTCTGAGTACTTTTTATGAGAATATGCACCATATGTTGTGGGTTTTGACAATTAGGATATTTGTAGTTTACAGAGGGACATAATTATGTGGAAATAGCGTTTCACCACCTCAAGAAAAATGATGGCTGTCAGTCTATTCCCATTTGATTGTGTACAGTTAAAAAAAAAAATAATAATAATTTTTACTGAGGACAAAACTAACATGAAACATAATTTTCAACCCATTGTACTTTGTAATATGATATTTCAGAGTGAAATAGAAAATCCAATGAGATGCTTTTCCCCCATCTATTGAATTTATCCATTATTTAAGAGGTTGATTTTTGTTTGTGTAAAAAAAATATAATTTAGTATTTTTTTATTTTATTTATTACTTCAGAATTATTTTAGAATTTTAAATTAATTATTAATTAAATTATATTATTAATAAATAATTTTTTTAAGTGTGCACCAATAAATAGTTTTTAGAAAGTAAATGGTGTAAATTTTTTAAATACATTTTTCTTTTTTTTTTTTTACATTAAATACATTCTTAAAAATAAAGGTACTTTACAATGCCATAGAAGAACCTTTTTGTCTAATGGTTCCATAAAGAACCTTTAGAAGGTGGAAGAAGGTTGTTCAGATTATAAAAAGGTAAGAAAAAGATGGTTCTTTAAAGAACCATTGACTGAATGGTTCTTTGTGGAACCAAAAATGGTTCTTCTGCAGATAACTTCACATTGTGGGTTTGCTTGGTTTATTACAAATGAAACTGTATAAAATCCTAACATCACCTAATGTCTAGACAAGATCTTAAACTAGTTGCTCAGCATAGACATGTTGCTGTTTTCACATCATAGATTTTAACTCTTTAACCAGCTGAATAAAATGCCATTCTGTTGCTATAAATGCACCATGGTTGGAAATATGGTAGATGGATAGTCTTTTATGTGTCTCTTGAAATAGTCTCTTAAGGCGGGGTTGAGTTACTTAAGTGGTGAGGCCTGTACTTTAAGCCCCACCAAGACTTCAAGCTTAAAACCTCCTCTTTTGACAAATCTGAAGACAAGACGACTGCTTTTCAGTAAGTTTCTCTGGCTTTACTTCTCGTGTCATTTCGAAAAGCTGCTTCTCCTTTTATTCTGAAATATGTTCTTCAGCTGGACATGCTGAATATAATGCATGATTATAAGGAAAGCTTCGGTTTTTGATGAGATGCAGAGTTTTATTCTTTGAGTATGGTCTTCTTAGGACACCACCTGCTTGTATGATCAGAGTGTTTGTGCTGACTGGTTTATTTATGAGCAGTAATAAAATGTGTGCGGCCAAACCTTTGAAAGTTTAGTTGAAATTTTCAATCAGCGGGCGAAGTGCTTTGTTTGCTGCCATACTTTGAAGATTATTGTTGATTCTGCAGGTATTGAATTACTTGAAGAAGGCTTTTGTGTGGCATCTCTGCATCTCATTGGAGACAGAATGAGGGTTTTCTTCTCGCAAATGACACGATAGAATGTAGACTAAATGGATGAATGTGCTTTATTGCTTATATGTGAATATTCAGTGTCTCTGTGTCGTTCAGAAATACAGCTGCTTTGACTTAATCTTGTTCCTTGACTCCGTCATAGGATAATTATTTGGAAGAGGGAGTTCTCCATTGTGTTACGTCTTTTTCTTTTATGTCTAAAGATTTTGAAGAACACTTGAAATCAGGACTCTTTGTTGTGTTCTTTTCAACAACATCAATGGATATAATCAGTCCGATGCCAGAGAACAGATGTTATAGGCGAAAGGCTCACTGTTTTTACTAAAGGGAACATTTTATTGCTCAGAGTTTGACCTTTCATAGGTCAAGACTCTTCATGAAATTCTCATTTAAATATCTACCTCTAGATTTGTTTTCTACAGTTGCTTAGGAGAAATAAAAACAGGTTTTGAGTGAATCTGATGAGAAATGTTTGCAGTACATATATTTGAGCACAATTTGAGACATTGTTTAGATGCCTAAACGGCCCCGGCATTACGTTAAATCTAATTTCTGTCTAGACCAAAAAACTGAGTTACATATCTAATGTTAACAAATGGTTAAAGTGAAATGGATTATTTTAATGTTTTAAGAAGATTAATGACCATTGATAATGATGATTTATGATATTTATTTGATTATAAATTGATTATTATTTGTAATTATTACCAATTAATTTGTATTGTGGCTATATTTTGTTTACAGAAGTATTATTGTGGTTGTTGTATTAATTCAATGGACTGAACGAAACCACTGCCTGTGACAGAAAAATGAAGCAAATGTATTATTACACATACTTGGATTTGTTTAACTCCAGGGTGTGAGCATGGATCAATTTGTGTCTGAAGTTACAGTGTAGAAATGTTGCTTTTTACATTTTCTGAGGGAGATGCCTTTTAAAAACCCACTGTCACAATCCTATGTTGTGGGTGGTTGCTAGGGCTAAGCAGATGCTAGGGTGTTGCTTAATTAAAGAGATAGTTTGCCCAAAAATGAAAATTCTGTTGCCATAACGTTTTTTTTTTTTTTTTAATTTCTGCTAAACATAGTATTTTATCCCATGCCACGGAAGTCACTTGCTACCATTTACTGTTTGGTTACCAACATTCAAAAAAATGAATACAGACTCAGACCAGGTAAGTGGGACAGAGACAGTACAATGGACAGAATAGAAAACACTGCAGTGTTTTATTAGCAGTGTTCAGACCTTCAGGTATTTTTCATTCTTAAAAAAAAAGGCTGGTAAAAGGTCAGAAATTTCATTAATATGGTTTAATATGGAAGTTTTACTTGTGGTGGATGTCCTGTCGGCTTAATTTATTCTGTTTCAGAGCTATTTTGGCTCTTTGGGACAGTGAAGTCGCTTGTGATATTTTGGGCGTGGGCTTTCAGCAATCCTGTTTTCCACTGTGGTCGCCATGAAGATGGCTCAGAGATGTGATGAGTTTGCATCTTACACACACACACACACACACACGAGATGATTGAGGCTGCTCTCCGTGGTGAAATTACATATTACAGTTGGACAGAGAAGGGCAGAATCAGCAACCATACATGCCAGTCCGGTCAGGGGTCTTTAAATAACTCCTGTAGGAGTTACTCACACACATGCATAGAGTATCTTTTTAGCACATGCTTTCAAAGAAAGCCTCTCATGCACTCACACTCTTTTCCAGGCACGCGGTGTGTGATAAGCATGTATCTGTTTGGATAGCTGCGCACACACTGTGGGAAGCAGCGTGAGGCAGTTTAGTCAAGGCCATTTCCCAGCATTCTGCTAACAGAGGAGGCACTTTAACCTGGCACAATGCAAATACTCAGAGGTCTGTGTCACAGCACAGGTCAGAGTCTCCTCTGTCTGTCTCTCACTCTCTCTGCAGCTCCGCCACAAACATCTGCCTGTTTCATATGATAGCAGTCATATTTCATTACCCACAGAAAATCTGACGCCGCTTCCCACTTTATGGTCCATGACACAATCTTTGATACATGACAGACTATGAAGATGAGGTAAATCAAACGATTTGCTTGTCTAATAATCCAGCCTGGACTCAATTGTGCTAAACCTAAAAGTTTGTGCTATCGGCTATCATAGTTTCTATTGCAACAGATGTCTGTATGCTCAGTACTCTGGGTTTACTACTGCTTGTTTAAATGTTTCAGAACTGGAAAAACGTTTAGAACAATCTCTTCCCTTTTAACCACGGTCACCATAGTTACTGCAAGTACTGTTACTGTAAAACTTTAAACTGAGGAGAGTGTCAGTGATGCTTGCCTATGCAAAACTTGGTGCCACGATGTTAGGGCTGTTAGCGTTCTTCTATGTGAATGCTTTGGATATGTGTCTGTATATTTTAATTTTAACATTTTGGTTTTTGTGTTTATATTGAGTTCTAGAATTATCAATGCCACAACAAAGTCCAATAAAACAATAAAACATTCAGAAAAAAGCTTGTAGATGGGACCCTGGTGTATGTAGGCTGGTTACAGCATTTGTTTCTTTTGAGCAGTTACGTGCAATGGGTTATGGGTGTTTGCATATTGCTATGTTGTTTTTAAGGTGTTTTGCTGGGTGATTATAGTGCTTTCCCTGCTGAAAAAACATTTTAATGTCTATGGCTGCTGGCCCATTTTAGCTTTATATAGCACATTATTTGAGGAGATGGCAAATTTGTAATCGTATCCGAAACCGTAGTGGACATTATCAAGTGCGCTCATTCAATCCCACAATGCACCTCAATAACGGGTGTACAACTGAGTGGCAAGCTGCTAGAGAACACCAATGCACTGTGAGCGCTGAACGAATTCTGTGTCCCACAAAATATTGCACCTTTGGTGCGCTTATTGTCCGAATTCACTCACTCATTTTCAGTCACTCTATCAAAGGACTGTATTAGTGGAGTAATACAGTGAATAGTGAATGAGAGTATAGGGGGTGATTTCAGATACAGCCCATGTTTTTTTGGCCATTAGATGTCATTGTTTAGATGATATTACACCTCCTCTCAACAAGCTACACAATTTGTAGCACAAACATGACGAATTAAGAATTTTAATAGTAATAGTAAATTCAGAAAAAAAGCAATGATGCTTGCCTGAGCAGAAATGAATAATAAATAGTGTAACTTGTATTTTGGTGGTTACCATGGTAAACAGACATGCAATACTCTGCAATATGGAGCAAAAATGTGGCAGTGTTTACTGAGGCATTACCATTTTCACAATTATGGGCAAAATAAGCCATTTTTTCACATACACATTACACATACTATTATGCTTCATACAGCTTCTTAGGGGTTGACAAGAGATCACTAAAAATCACAGAAAAACTCCAAAGCTGTTAGGTCCCAAGTGTCACAAATACAGCTTCCAGACACTTCTCTCTCCAGGATCAGTTCAGACGCTGCTCACAGCAGAGAAGACCTTGAACAGGTTTGACGTGACTGAGTTTAGACCCTGGAGAGGCGTTGTCAACACACTGTCCTGCAGCTCACAAATGGTGGGGCAATTTATTTGAAGGATTAATGCTAGAGATCTGTGGTCAGAATATCAGGCTGAAACGAGCTTGTATTATTATAGACTTAGTAGATGCAATGAAATGTGCTGAATGTAAATCACATGTACTGTATTACAGCTGAAGAGGAGAAAGACTGTAATTTGTCAGGTAGTCAATCTATTTTAAACTAGGTCAGCTGCAGATGCAAATCTTAAAATGAGATTTCTGAATGATTTGTTAACTTCTGTTTTAGTGAGAATGCAAGGAGGTGGGATCTGTTATAAAGAAAATGTGCAATTATTTATTATTATTTTTGATTATTATTTGGCTTATTTTACATTGTATATTTTAAGTGATAAAACCCTTGAACCCTAAGTATAAGCAGATGGAAGAAATATTTATGTATTGATTTTTTATGCAATATCATTCAAACTTAAAAAACTATAGTCTTTATTAGGAGTGATTTTAACATGGCATTGTGTGTATGTCCTGTGTTTAGAGGATAGAGGAAGCTGTCCCATCCACTGCTGAGAGGGGTGCAGGGCAGAGGCACCCTGCAAGTGTCCAGTCTGGGGGGAAATTCCTGCAAACAGGAGTTCCCCTCAGCTCTGAGCACTCTGTTTCACATGATGTCATACTGTCTGTTGATGGCCTTGCGGAGGAACGAAACGTCTGATCTTTATTTCTGTTGCAGGACAATAGAGCTGGGTTTGTTAGGAATTGTATACATGCCGGAAATACATGTCCCTGACTATATAGTAGCGTTTCCACTCAGTACTTTGCAGTCACATATCTTGTTCTTGGGTTAAACTTAAATAAACTGGGTTAAACAAAGTACATTTGAACTAATTTCTGACACATTTCTGAGCGTAGTGACTCGATTAGCTTTAGAAAAAAACTAGTGATTCTAATTGCCTTTCTTGTCTTCTCTTTTCAGGTGTATCTCATCAACGTCACATACTCGGACTCAACATCCCACATCATCTACAGAAGATACAGTAAATTCTTTGACCTTCAGGTAGGCTTGCTTAAGCTTACCAGTTGCAAACTCTTTCTCTCTCTGTCAAACTTCTCTTACTTATTTGTGTTATTTTCTCAGGTAATGGATATTCACCTCAGAACTGAGTTTAATGTCTTTTTAATGTCAGTCTAATGCAAGCCAGGGCTACGTTTACACGCCTATTTCTCCCTCGTTCTCACTTTTAAATGTGCTTTATTAGCATGACATATTAATAATGGTGCATTTTTATTCCCAAAGCAGTGGCAAGTTAGAGAAGAATGAATAATAAGTAGAAGAAAGAATGCGACATGAGTCTAATGCTATTTAATGTAGCATGCGTTACAGGCTGGAGCCGAGGGGTTATGCTGAATGACATTTATGGGTGTATTTTACAAATTAAAGTCTAACTCTGAGACAGAGCTCTCAGGATACCGCTGCCAATAACAGTATTTGCTTTGGAAGCAGAAGGGAGGAAAGACAGCGTTCACACCCAACCCTTCAGGTGCATCGGGCCCCTCTGTAAAGTCTGGAAGAAAGAGTGTGTATGTTGGTGTGTGAGGATGTGTGTAGGGTTGAGATGACTGTGCACATTTAGTTGCAGTGTAAGCATGTGTCTATGAACACGTCTATACAGTTGGTACAGGACTGGTTTATTTACATTGTGTCTATAGCTATATGAAGTTCCATAGCATCATTATGTTTTTTGGACGTGTATAGTGGTAATATTCTGTCTTTTGGATTTACACTATTGTTCAAAAGTTTGAGGTTATACGATTTTTTGTTATGTTTTTGAAAGTCATCTGCATTAATATGATTATTTATGCAATAATAAGTTTTTTTTACAGTTTAAAATAACTGTTTACTATTTGAATAGCCTGCTTTAAAATGTAGTTTATTCCTGTGATGGCAATACTGAATTTTCAGCATAACTCAGTGTTGCATGTTCCTTTAGTAATAATTCTTATAATTATATGTTGAAAATGTAAAAAAAAGTTTTTCGTTTTTTTTCTCAATATTTTGCATTTTTTAAGGATTCTCTAATAAACAGAAAAAACAAAATTCATTGAAATATAAATCTTTTAAAATCTTTTATTTTCTTCACTGTCACTTTCGATTGTTTCAGTGCATCCTTAAAACTTACTGATCTTATTCTTTAATGTTAAAGGAACACTCCACTTTTTTTGGAAATAGGCTCATTTTCCAACATCCCTAGAGTAATAAAGATGTGTTTTACCG
>JAUMHE010000042.1:23081142-23097537 GCA_032359235.1 Enteromius mattozi
AAAGTGGGGAATTTGTACGAATTCTTACGACCTCACTCGTACAAATTCATATGATTTTCACAAAAACGAGTTGCTCAATTCGTATAAATTTGTATGAATGACCTACACCTAACCCCGCCCCTAAACCTACCTATCACTGGAGTTTAGACAAATCATACAAGAAGTGAGGTTGTACGAATTCGTACAAATTAGCCACCTCATAAAATTTGGTCTTGAGATAGCTTTGAAAAAGTTATCATCCCAACTGAATCTTTTTTATATGTGATATACAATATGCTGCAGCTCTACCTGTATTAATATGCCTTTCCTTTTCATTTAGAGTTTCTTTAACCTTGCAGTCTTTTCCTCATAATTTTTCTCTTCTTCCTTTGGTTCCCACAGCAGCTCCTTCTAAACTTTCACTCAATCTCTCAGTTCTTGTAAATGTTTCTTACTAATGAGCCCAGCCCACCGGGAGTTTCCAGTCAGAGCTCTTACAGGGTCACATTTGCATGGGAGCAGCTCATGAAGAATCTCCCAGCTTCTGTTGCTGGTTTCCTGTACTTGTTTTTAATTCTTAGAACTCAGATTTACATTTGCTTGTGGGATACTTACAAATAATCTGCAGCTGTTTGTACTTCAAATGCCCAAAAGGGACAAATGTGGAGAGTTGCGGAAAATCAAGCGAAAAAAAATTGGGTTTTCAGGAAACGCTTGCGCATGGTTTTAAAGAGAGATCGTAAGATTTTTCATTAGATTCAGACATAAGCAATGAAAAGCAAATATGACGCTGGAGCCAATTTATATTTTGATTTGAGTGTTTTCCCTATTACCCCAAATCAAAAGTCTTTGTTAGTAATGTGAATTGTAAATAGTTAGATTTTTATAGTGTTAATATTGGTGATAGTTGATCTGTTAATGATTCATTTTTCCTTTACATTCTTGTGTCTTCTCACAGATGCAGATTCTTGACAAGTTCCCAATCGAGGGAGGGCAGAAAGATCCCAAAAAAAGGATTATCCCTTTTCTTCCAGGTGATTTTAGGAGGAGTTTGTCCTCCCCTTCTTCTCCTCTACACACACACACACAAACACACAGACCTGCAAACACATGGCGTCAGCGGATCTGTCCACAATAAGTCATGGTTATGCCGGGACGGGGTCGTGCTTCCGTTCTTGACTTACTCACGTGCAGGAAGCAGGCACACGAGTCATTGAGATGAGCAGCACCGTTCCCTGAGAACAAAAGCCATCAATAAGAAGAAAATGAGAAGAGCGAGACAGAGACACAGAGAGATCGAGACACGTTTTCCCGGCTTGCTGACGCGGCTGCTCTATTCCCTGGACATTTAGTGTGTCTCTTGTTCTTTGTTTTCCAGCAGTCCCTCTGGTTCTCTCTGTTAGTTCTCATAACGCTCAGTACGAACACACTAGCTTAGATTATCACCTGCTCCATTGGATTATTTACTGGAATGCAGTGTAATTGGTTAGATTACTAGAATATTAAGTGGATTATAAAACCATTCAGAGCATTTGTAAGGGAATAACAGGGTGTCAAGTGTCAAACCATTAAATCTGTGGACTCTTCATTTAATTCCATTCTGATTATTAGACTCCATTGGGACCTTAAAGAGGGACAGATCAGATTTCTGTCTATACACATAATATATCTACACACTATAAACAGTTTTGTATTATTATTGCTATTTTTTATTACTTATTTATTATAGCAGGCCTCATATCATGGTGCGGTAAATGCAAAGTACCGGCAGGCCTCTTTAACCTCTACTAAACTACATATTTGTGATCCTCAGTGTTATTTTATTTTCCTCTAAGCTGGTTTCTATATTTATAAAAACTTTATATATTACATTTTAGATTACCTTAGAGTTAAAAAAAAAAGTCAAGGTAAATCTATGATTCATATAAAGGTTTTGTTCATTCTGCACAATTCTGAGAATCTCTCAGTGTTTCCTTGAGCGTAAGCAGCTTGAGATAGAAGAGCATGACAGCTGGAGCTTGGTGTTATGTTGTGATCTTATCTCCTTCAAACGTCTGAATCTGATTAGGATGTTCCAGATCTGAAGAAGAACACATGGCGTCTCTATTCAGTAGCTGCTCTGTGTATCATGTTTCTAAACATTTTCTTATGTGCTATTCTTAAATCCACTGGACAGCAGTGAGTGGGGCTCAATAATAAAGATTATTTAGCAAATACACAGATTTTCTGGAAAGCAACTGAATAAAATGCAACAGATTCATGCATTATTTTTAAGGCATTTTAACTGCTTTCAAAATTCAAATGTAATTACATACTGTTGTTATAAAATCATTTTATAAAGTAGACCCCATATTTGATTCTACCTTTTATTTTAAAGGCAAAATCCTATTTCGACGAAGTCATGTGAGAGACGTGGCCATGAAGAGACTACGCTTTATTGACGACTATTGTAGAGTAAGTCTCTCTTTTCCTTCCTTCCTTCCTGCCTCTTTGTCGGTGCTTTTGTGTTTTGTCCTCTTTTATTCTCTCATTAAAAATGTGTAGACTGTATTACTTTATTTAGAAAACCATAAAACTGTGAGAGGTTCTTTATAGTCCTTTTCCTTTGACAAACACTTGTTGTTTGTGTTTGTGTGTGTCACGTGCTGTCATGGGGAAGTGTTGCTCAAGTACATATGTGTGTGCGTTCAGCTTATGAGGTTGATTAAATTATTAGGAGTGTTGTTACGACACTGGTGTTCCTCAGGGTTCAATATTAAGCCCCTTTTAGTTCTTACTGATACTCTTTGAAGTCCTTCTGCTGTTCAATGAAGAATTACAAAATTTATTTTAAAAAGATACATATAAATTATATACTAAAATAAAGTTATTTAGCAGCTGGAAGGGTATGCGTGTTAACTGTGAGCTGGGTAAAATGTATTTTTAAAAACTATCTGTGAATCATACTATATGTATTTCAGGGTGGTCAACTTTTTGAATTGATGTCTTTTAATATCAGTAAAATGGCTTTGTTGCATTGAAGCTATTTAGTTTATGTATTTTCAAGACTCCCCAGCCTATTGTTTTGACTTCCTCTAGAGGGTTTCAAGACTTAAATAGCAGTGTCAAATCCCCCCAGATCACAAATTTCACTCTGAACGAAAGGAAATGGCGCTGAAGTTTTATGCATGTTCACCACATCAGGTTTTGAGAGTGAATTTGGCTCATTATCAGACAATATCTCCCATCTTGTTGAAAAAAGATTATGCTAATGCGCTGAACAACAAAACTCTCGCAACACACATGGAAATGAGTCTGTTAAAGTCTTTGACAAACACGTCACATTCAGTTACAGAAGTGTATAAATTACAGCCAACAAACACTTGCACTTATTGGTGTTCATGTTTACTTTGCCAATAGCTATAGGTTACCCAATAACACCCTTAAAATGATGTTTGAGGGACTTTAACGACTTGTTTCTTCCTCCTCTCTATTTCTCCTTCTCTTTATCTTTTCCCCTCAAGTGACTTGTCTCATTTTCTTTCCTCCCCCCTTTTTCCTGATGGAATAGAGCCCACTTTTTTTTTTAAACAATCCACACAGACAAACACACAGCACGTGTAAACACACACACACACACACACACTCAAGTGGAGAGCAGCTGTTAAAGTGGGCTGGGATAGATAGTGAGATGGTGAGGCAGCATTATGGGATGTCTTGAATGGACATCCACACAAAGGACATTAAAAAACATTTCCAATAATAGTTTAGAACATAGAACTAAAAATCTGTTATAAAAAATGCCATAAAGATTTTATGCTGCTAAATGTTTTTTTACATTTGTTGGAGTTTAAGTACAGTTCAGGAAACGTCTTAATTTAATTTAATTAATTAATTAATTTTCTTATTTTAGTGATAGTGATTCTTTATGGAGTTTGTTTACAGTTCAGAAAACATCTTTATTTTATAAAAAAAATTTGTATTTTAGTGATAGTGATTCTTTATGGAGTTTGTGTATCGTTCAGGAAACATCTTTATTTTATTTTATTTTATTTTATTTTTAATCACTCTAAGCTATTTGCAGCTTTTATTTGACATTTTTGAAATCAGCCTTTAATTATGTGACAGCTGATTATATGGCATTTGGATAACTATCTTCCTCCATATTTCCTCTATCCTTTCACTGTAAAACACATCAAAATCCCTTCATGAGAGAGAGAGATGTGTCTTTGAAGGGCTAAAACGTATGATGTTTACCAGCTATTTCCTGGAAGCTTTAATTAGACAAACCATCTCCATTTAATTGCATTGTTTTCTTCAAAGATAAATAAATAACAGGGTTTACTCCAGGGATTCTTCAGAGGAGTTGTGTCTCTCTATCTCCCCCGTTTTCCTTTTTATTTTTTCCTCTGTTCTTTTGCTAATTTTCAAATCATGTTTGGGAGCTTTGAACGCAGTTGGAACACAGACTGTATTTATTAGACAAATGTCTGTGTGAAAATGGCATCTTTAGAATCCATGTCAAGTGTTTTAAACTAAAATCGCAAAATCACAGTAGTGTTTTTATTCTTTTTTTGTTTTCATTTGCTGAATTTAAGAGATTTTTCCTTTTCGTCACCTCGGACATCCTTGTTTATAACTGACTCTCGTTGAGATTCATTAGCCGGCTGTGTTTTCTGGAAGATTGTTGTGTTGTTTGGGGTCTGATCGTCTGGTTTCGTGTCTGTCTGTCTTTCAGGCGCTGGTCCGGCTTCCTCCCCAGATCTCGCAGAGTGAGGAAGTTCTCCGCTTCTTCGAGACCAAACCAGATGATATCAGCCCTCCCGTAGAGTGAGTGTCACACAGACCTTTACGAAATGATACTATAGCTGCATGTAGAATGCAATACAATGCTGCTAAATGCGTACTAAACAACTGTGTGTGATGCATACTATTTTTTTATGTTGTGTTTAAAGGTTTACATATCAATTTTGTCTCAGGTGTTTCTCTTAAAATTCATTAAGGTATAGAAAAATGAACAATTTGCTGGTTTGAATTTGAATCCTCATTATAAGAAAATTTGGAGGAAATATTTGAGTGTTTATTTATAAATTTGAGCACAGTTAAGGATTGTTGAGATTACTACTAACCCTATAGAGCTGGGTTATTATTGTTAAATGAAACAAAAATTAAAACCAAAACCATAATAAATATGAACTGTTAAGACAAAAAATGTAAACAGTTAAGTACTTAAAATACTAAGCTGAAATAATAATTAAAATACACTACAGTATATATTAGCGTAATATATGAAGAATTTATATGCAAAAACAGATAAGTAATTTTTTATTTTTTTTTTACAAATCATGTTTTTTTTTTTATGTTATCATGTATTTATCATTATTTAGCCGTTCTTTTAAATAATTTTTTTAGCTGGTTTTTTTAAAGTTATGTGTTTTTGCAAATGAACTCTTCATATAATAATGCTGTCAGCTGATTAATCACGATTCCTCGCATCCAAAATAAGTTTTCTTTTACATAATATAAGTGTAAACGGTGTACGTTTATTACGTGTATATAAGTACACACACATGCATGTACATATTTAAGAAAAATATATTGTTTATGTATTAAATATTTTTTATAATATAAAAAATAAAAATATGAACTTATAAATGTATAAACTATTTTCAAAATATATACTGTATGTGTGTGTATTTATATATACATAATAAATATACACAGTACACATAGATGGATGCTATTAATTGTGATTAGCACTGCTAAAACACACTAAATGTAGTTTAGCAAACCTATTTCTGGAGGAGTGTACAAAGGTAATTATTACCGATCTCTGCCTCTCCAATTTTCCACTTACCTCATCTCCCAATCAAACACCTAACTTCACCCTATAAATTCACCAGACTTCCTCCCTTCCATATCTCGATCTTAGTATCCCTCCTCCTCCCCAGCTCCTCCTTTCTTTTCTCCCGGGGGAGCACTCAGGGTTAGGAATTAGCCGTCCGCCACTTTCCTCTCCCAAGCCCTTAGGGCTGTACACCCTAGGGCTCGGCTGCCCTCCTAACCCTGAGTATTCTCCCGGGGCAGCACGCCAAATAAGCTTCGCTATTCGTAATTACCGACAAGCAAAAACTCATGAATTACTAAAATGTTAACTAAAATAAAAATGGAAAATATAACAAAAATTATTTAAAATAATAATAAAAACTATAACAATATATCAGCGATTAAATAGAAACCTCTGAACAAAAAAGAAAACATCTCCATTTGATTTCTTAAAGAAACTCAAAATGATAGCTCTTTAATATCAAAACAGTTTCTTTTTTAAATCAAATGAAGTTTTTTTTAATTCAGATGTTTCTCCTTAATTGCTGATATACTGTTTTTAGTATTATTTGATATATTTTTTGTTATATTTTCTGTTTTTGTTTCAATTAACGTTTTAGTAGTGCCAATTACGATCCAAAATAAAAGTTTTTTTATTACTGTATTTTTTATTATTTTTGTTAATGTAGGCTATATATTTCAATTAGTTATTTATTTTATTTTCTTTATTTTAAATATAAATAAATGGCACCATAACATCAGTACAAATGACTTGGACATCAAAGGCTTTTTTAAAAATATTTTTTAAATGTGGGCATAATTACTGAGTTGTAATTGTCAATCTTTCAGCCGCTGCCGGATTGTTTTGTAATCTCACGTAAACAGCTCTGTTTGCTGTAGTAGTGGAGAAATGAACACGAGTCTGTCACCATTTACTTTCATCCTCGTGTCTTTATATTTTTCTTTTTCTGTTGCTTGTGCACTGTTTCTGTACCCGGAGCTGTCCGTCACATGCACATTTTAAATTCTCTGCTTTTCTTTCCCTCTGTCTGGATTTCTCCCTGGTGATATGAAGTAGGCAATCTATTTTCATGTTCAAAACACATTCATCATATGCTGCAGTGGCTACACACAACCACGCACTTTTACACACACACACACACACACTGCTCACTCTTTACTACTATGCTGTAGCTATCCAGAAAAACATAATCATTTTGTCTGTCATCTACAGTGCAACCTTGAACACTCTCGTGATTTTATGCTGCTGCTCGTGTCTGTGGACAGTTCTTTATGTTACAACAGCCTGACTTTGATAGCAAATTATGAGTGTCTGTGTGTTTACAGGATGTTACAATCAATGACATACATGTAAAATGTACTTTCATCTAAAGTAAATAAATAATGATAGACCCTATATGCCAGTTTCTCAGTACAGCATTCCAGCTATTTCAGAGAGATTATATTATTAGTAATTAGCAATACTGTTTTATAAACTGCCTGTCCATATAGGCTATTTGAGTATTTGTTTATATATATATATATATATATACACACACATATATTTATTTATTTATATACACAATATATATATTGAGCTCATACATTTTGAGGCATCGTTGAGATCACTTCTCAAACTCTAGAGCAGGCTTATTATTGTTTAATAAAACTACAACTATAATTACAAATATATACATACATATATATATATATATATATAATTTGGTACTTAAAATGAGTGTGAACTGAAATAAAAGAAAATATAAGATGTAATATAAAGTGTAAATATATTTTATTTCAGCTAGTTGGGAAGGTATAAATTCTCAATTTCTTTAACTTTAATTTGAAGTACTTGAATAAGGATATAAAACTTAGAAACACATATATTATATGAATATTTTTATATTTATATTAAAATAAAAATGTCCCATAATGTCATATGTCATGCATGTAACATTATCTTAACATATTGTGTAGCACTTGTTTTTAATTCTTTCAGTTTTTATCAGTTTAACATATGCTTCTATACTTAAAGTATTAATAAAATAAAATAAAATAAAATAAAATCTTACTGTCACCAAACACCATAATCACAATTAATATCTCAATTCCTTAATACTTTGAGCTTAATAATATGAACTGAAATAAAATAAAACGTATGTGTTATATAAGTTTAAATGTATTTCAGCTAGTTGGAAAGGTATAATTTCTGAAATACAGTATATAGGCATATTTTTATGTAAATAAAACTAATCATAAAATAAAATAAGAATGTCCCATAATGTCATGTAATATGTAATATGTCATGCATGCAACATTATTTTATCATACTGTGTAACACTTATTTTTATTTCTATAATTAAACTATTAACAAATAAAAAAAGTAATAAAATAAAATAAATTCTTACTGTCACCAAACACCATAATCACGAGTCCATTTTTTTCCACTCACTAATATCTAAATTCCTTAATATTTTTGGTACTTAAAATAAGTGTGAAATGAAATAAAATAAAACGTACGATGTATTATAAAACTTTAAATGTATTTCAGCTAGTTGGAAAGGTATAATTAAAAAAAAAAATAGAGTATATAAGCATATTTTTTATATATATTAAATTAATCATAAAATAAAAATAAAAAAGAATGTCCCATAATTTAATGTAATATGTAATATGTCATGCATGTAACATTATCTTATACTGTTTAGCACTTATTTTATTTCTTTCACTTTTGATCAGTGTAACGTACCCTTTTATAATTTAACTATTAATAAAATCAAGTGAAAAAAATCTTACTGTCACCAAACATCATAATCTTGAGTCCATTTTTCCCACTAACTAATATCAAACTTCCTTTGTGGCAGACGCTGCCATGGTTTTATTGGTTTGTGCACCTGATGTTCGAGGGCTGAGTGTCTTGACTCTCATGTGTTTCAAGTGTTATTTTCTCAGGGCTCTATTAGAACAGACACATTGCTGCTAATAGTTGAACAGCATCTGTGGGTTATTTTGTTATGCTGCTGTAGTTGCTAGAAATTGAAAGCCGTTTTCCATGTTTGAGTGTGTGTGGTTTACAGTGAGCCGTATATGATAGACGGGTTTATATCTGGATGAGTACGTCTCTCAGTCTCAGATATACAGACCGAAGTTGGGGTCCAGCATCTAGTAAATCAAAATGAAACAGGGAGTGCGTCTGTGAGTGTGCATCCTATCAGTCATCAGTGTCTGTGTGTGTGTCACTATTAAAGTTTCACTCCCTGGCAAACACCCACAACACTTTAGATTGTACAGTACTAAATTTGTATGTGTCTAGCAGTAGATGTATTATAATTGGTCACGCACATATATGTATGTCTCTGTATATTGATTCTCTATAGCAGCAGCATATGTTCTGCTCAGCTGTTCACACTAACTGTGCTGATCTTTTTCAGTCGTGTGATTTCACAGGTGTCTGTTTCTTAACTTATGCGAGACACTTGAAATGGCTTATGACACCTTTCAGATCCTGTCATACAGATGTATGTCCGCAGGCAGTCAGATTTTAGCACGCTTTGTTGAGAATGGAGGAGAGATTGCGAAACGCAACCAGTGTAAACTATTTTATTTTATTTCATTTTATTCTATTTTATTCATTTAGTTTTGCTTTTTATTTAATTTAATTTAATTTAATTTCTTTATTTTTATTTATTTATTTATTATTATTTTATTTATTTATTTAATTTAATTTAAAGAAATCCATACTTTTATTCAGCAAGGATGCATTAAATTTGACAGTAAAGACATTTATGATTCTCCAAAATATTTTTTATTTCTTTTGAGTGTTATAATGCATCATGTGATGCTAAAGACTGGAGAAATGCTCCTGAAAATTCAGCTTTGCATCAGAGGAATCAATTATAACAATATTTCACAATATTACTGATTTTACTTATCAATAAATGCAGTATTGGTGAAAAATCAGCTTTGCCATCACGAGTTTTAAAAAATTAAATATTATTAAACATATTTATTATTAAATATTTTAAAATTAATAATATTTCACAATATTACAGATCAAATAAATCCAGCATTAGAGATCATAAAAAGACTTTTTTCCTCCCAGAAACATTTTAGCATTTAATGTATTGTAAATGAAAATTCTGGCTGAATTTGGAAAAGGAAAACTCTGTCTTTACATATCTTTATATATTAAGGAATTATAAGAGTATTGTGTTACTGTTTCATTCCAAATTTAGCTTCTGTCATCATTTACTTACCCACATATTGTTTCAGTATGACTTTCTTTCTTCTGCTGTTGAAAAATTGACTAATCACTCATTACTATATAATGAAATTAAGTCCTGTATGTAGCTTCTGCTGTAGAAAAGAAAGAAATTACCACATAATAGTATCATAATAGTAAGACTAATACACTATTTGAAGACTTCTGAAGCTGTATGGTGGCTTCGTATGATGAGCAGACTGTATTCACTCATAATCTACTTATTTTAAAGTGGTACTTTGTCATTTTGAAGCTGGGAAGCTTGCGTTACTAAAAAAGAAAAAAAAAATCATTGTTGGACGAACTCTTCCTTTAAATGAGCAGATGTCTGGCTCAAGCTAGCCTTTTAAATTGTATCAATTGTGAAATATTACAATCATTTGCCACTATGAACTGTTAAACTCATGTTGCCAGATTATTATCACTCGGAACAGATGGTCCTTTCGTAACATTACCTAGATTTTCCTTGCAGGCGAGATGCAGAGTCGTGGAGTTCATTGAATGATGTGAAGTAATGGATTGGTTGAATGTGGTCTGTCTTCGGGACGGTTGAAGTGAAGGTGGAATCTGAGATGCATTTGTGCCGTGTAAGTGTGCCGCTAGTGTTTCTGTTTTTAGACGGATATGAATTATTGATTAGCTGAAGATTTCCACCGGGAAATAAATTCCCCCGAGGAAAGAAACGCACGTGAGCACTCTTGATCTTGAGAGATCAGCCACTTTCAGCAAATACTGATCGGATTTCCCACCTTGATTTCGAACGAGCAACAGTTTCCATATCATCTTCCTCCCTTCATGGCATTTGTTTTGTGTAGTGGATTTGTTTTTTAGCTATATACCACAGTTTGTGCCTTAAGACTTGTGTGTTTGCGCTGCTTGGCTGTTTTTAGGGACAATGTAGGGCACTGTTGACAATGAAAGCCCTCCGTTAACACAGCTGGAGGGAAAGAACATCCATCTGAGGAAGACAGACAAAGATGCTCTTTGAAAACTCACAATAAGCCACAACTAATTCATAATTGCTGCTAGACAACATTAGACAGTCAAATCAGAGAGGCAGACATTTTGTGTTTAAGATAAAAGTATGCTTTATACTTACAATATATTGTCAGGACTGTAGTAAGTAATTTTATATTAGATAACAGTTTGCCTAATGTATATAGCACTGTAAAATATTTTGAAAGTTGTAAATTATGTTTTACAAAACAAATAGTTCAGACTTTCTACTTTAATTTGATGTGTTACTCCTCGTTTCTTTGTAACTATTTGTCCAAGTCACCATTTACTAGAATTTTTTTAAATAAATCATACACATTTTTCTATAAATACATAAATAGATAAATAAATAAAATGACATACTCAAGCAAGCAGCATGGAATAAGCTATTAACTTAAATAATGCAATTTAAGATTTTTGCAGATATTTTGTAGAAGTGAGCTACTGAACACCTGAGTGACTGAGTTTAAAAATCAGAATATCAGATATCTGAAATGTAAATCTTTCTAAAGCATAAAGCTTATTTTTCACAATCAAGGGGAAATTGACTATTTGGAGCCATCTGCTGGAAGACATTCAAAATGCAGCTTAAACAGACAAAAATGGAAAAGTGAATGTCTTCCTCAAATACTTCTGAATTTGGGAGATTTCATTTATTAATTGTCTGTTTATTATTATTATTATTTTTGTAATAAAGTAAAACATTTAATTCTGATTTAATTCTTTAAGTAAGTTTACTTCTGTACATGCAAATGTCAAATAGAAATTTTCTGATTTTATTTATTTATTTGTTTGTTTGCAAGTGTAGAAATATATTGAATTAGATACACTGTCTAAAGAAAGATCAAACATCCTATAATAATTGTCAGTGTAAATGAAGTATTATGACCGCCAGAGGGCACTCTAAAAGCATCTACTATCATTCTTGTCTATTGTTTTATTATCATTTAAAAAGCCCTTTTTTGGTGGAATTTTTAATTTTAGGTCTTATTTTCTCTACATTGTCAATTCTTATTTGTGTTTCGGGACTCGCTGAGTGTTAACTTGGAAACAGCATGCTGAAAAGGGAATTTACACATTTTTAGTTGATAATGTGAAATGCATTGTTTTAATTGGAATATAAAAATATGATTTGTTATATGCATATATATATATATATCTAGCTGAAAGTTATCTAATGTGTATTAGTCTCTCTCTCTGTCACACACTCACACACATAATTTTAATACACTGTGGCTGCTTGCTTTTCCTGTCAGACACATTTTTTCCACCCAGACTGAATTCTTTACATATCCTGAGCTCACAGACAAGCGACTGGAGTCCCAGGAGATCAGTGAACACTGCAGCATGCATTCGCAGCACACTGGAGAGGGTTTTACCCTTAAGTGTGCAATAGAGTGTCACACAAAAGCTGCTATCCGGTACAGTCGGTATTGAGATGTCATGAGACTGAACCTACAGTATTTAGTACACAATCACACAAGAAATAGCATTAATCATATACCTAAAAACAGAAAGAATAGCTTCTAGATCTCTAGCATAAGCTCCCTTCAGTATCTCTCTGTCTGTCCGTTATTCCATGCATTGAAACCGTGCACCGACATCAGATCTGAGACAGATGGCATTGATCAGAGCAGCGTTTCCACCACAAACAGACGTTTGCTATTTTAGACCATCTGATGTTGAGCAGTCTCTCTCAGTACTGTCTCTCTCTGTTTGCCGACTATGTTCAGGGGAGCATTTTTTTTATTAGCTGGTATGATGGATGGTTGTTGGTAGGCTGTGTATTCCCACATGGAGGGCTGTAAATCCTGACCTGGTTATCCTATAGTCTTTCTGCGTAATTAAATGGGGTGGGGGCTCTGACTTAAAACCCTTAGAGACACAAGTGATGTTTCATCAAAGTGCTGGAAAGAAATACTGTCAAAATCTGAAACTCAAATTATTTTTCAGTTTCCATATTTTCAGTTTAGATCATAATTTAATTTAATATTATTACTTTTTTTATATTTTTGCATTTATTTGTTTAAAAATTCAACAAATATTAAAACAAATTAAAAAAGTAGTGTACTGTAAATGAGTAAAAATGTAAATTAGTTCTGTGTTGCAAAGCTGAATTTTCAGCAGCCATTACTTTAGTCAAATCATTTACTTTTTATTATCAGTGCTGAAATCACAACAGTGTCACAAACAGTGACAACAGTGAAAAAATGTTAAAAAGAACAACATTTATTTGAAATAAAAAACATTTATTGCATTATAAATTACTGTCTTTTTTGATTGAAAAAAATAATTTATTAAATAATAATTAACTCACCATTAACAGTGTATATATAAATTGTATGTGGATTATAGTGTATTATTAACACTAAAAGGGTTGATTCAAAATATGAAAGGCTTAGGTGATAGGTTGTCTGGGCATAAAGCAGGTCTTAAACTGTAAAGTGTTTTGCTATGAACTATCAGACTCATGCAGAGGATAGTCTGAATGGCTGGTTTAGCTGCAAAGCCAGGTGGTCAGTGGTCACTGTGACTGACTATTGTGTGGCTCTTCAGGAGGCTAATGCCAGATAAAACTAGTTAATTATCTAAAGTGCTGTTGCCTGAGGGCCTGATAAGGTGATAAGGCGATCAGTCAAGGAAAGAGACAGACAATGAGACACACAGAGTAAGTACAGAGCATAGCCAAAAATAATTGTGATTTAGTTCAAAGTTAAAGGCCTGTTTCATGTGGCATATCTGTTGAGGTCCTTTTATGCAACAGAATTTTCACGGAGCAAATTAATGATAAAAATGGAAGGAAAATGACATCATGACAGTGCTGATTGGCTGATGGCACAACAAGAATGTGTACACGCTCATAGTCCAGTGAAAAAAATTAATTCTGTCATCATTCACTCATCCATGTTTTTCCAAATCTGTGTGATTTTCTTTTTTCTGTGGAATATAAAAGAGGGTATTTTGAAGAATGCTAATAAATAAAACACTTTCCACTGATTTCCATTGTAGGTAAATTCAGTGGAAGTCAGTGGGAACCGAAACTAGCAGAACAAAATCAAAAACATAACAAAATGGTTCCAAAACCGTTACAACCCCCGGGTGATGGAAAAACCTCAGCGCTCTGTTGAGTCATCTTTCAGCCTAATACCTAAAACCGGGTGGGTTTGCTGTCAGGAATCGTTCTGCAATGATCGTGAAACAGCCAACAAACATGACTCAGATTGGACCAGGTGGACGTTGTGGTCCAAGCGCTGTTTCATCGTTGTTTTTCCATTTTACACAATGACAATGTCTTCCATGTAAGCACAGAATGCTTTTGTAAACAGCAGATTGATTTCAGACACCTCCTTCAATCACCAGATCTAAACATCAGTGAAGCGATGAGAAAGTTGAAGAGCCGAGAGTGTGAAGTTCCTCTGAAGATGCTCTTCGTAAACATGCATCATGACGCTTTAGTTTCAGTAAATGCTAGAAGTGTTTGTAGCTCAGGAGTCTTGTGTTGGAGCACATGGTCCAGTTTCCCATCCACACTGATGCAGAAACAGAACAATAACAGAAACCAAAGGAGGCAGCCAGAGGCTGGAGTTACGAAACATTGCTTGACATTTCTTGGTATTTTAATTCTTCTTGTGTGCGTATGGTTGTGTATTTTCTTTTTCTTTGACACTGCATTAAAGGAGGGACCCAAGGAACAAAAACATCGTAAATATCATAACTTGGGGTTTGTTTCATTTGGATCTCTTAGAAATGACCCAAAACACTACCAACCGCATGGCAATCACCCCATAGCTAGCTAGTTTCTTTCGTTCTCTCTGTCCGGTAAAAGAGTCAGAGGTCAGTGGTTAGCAGGTCCACCCGTTTCTCCTTTCCACACCTCATGTCCTCTTCCCCGTCCCGCTCTCACCTCATGAGACCGTCCACCCCTCTGCCCCTCTAATGCTTAGCAGATGCTCAGGCCAGTAAATACACCTCTCTCTGTCTCTCTCAGTCTTTCCTCAGTCTAACTCCCATCTTTAGTCACTGCCACTCCTGTAAATGCAGAGTGAGGGAGATGTCATTGAGTTTCAACTTGTGCAAGAGCTTCATTGAGGTGTTTGGAACCAATTCAGGACCTCTGAACTCTATTAAACACACTTTAACAACAACTGATGAACCATGCTGTTCAAACATTTTAAAAATAAATTAATACATCTATTCAGCAAGGAAAAATGAAATTGATCAAATGTGAGAGTAAAGACATGTATAATGTGCAAGCCGCACAGCTGTTTTCAACATTGATAATAAGAAGGGTTTCTTAAAGGAATAGTTCACCCAAAAATGACAATTACTCCATAATTTACTCACCCCCAAGCCATCCTAGGTGTATATGACTTTCTTCTTTCAGACGAACAGTTTTTTTTTTTTTTTTATTATTACCAAGCTCTTCAAAGCTTAGTAATGCTGGTGGATGGTGACCATTATTTTGAAGCTCCATAAACCATATATATCCATTGTGAAACTAACCTATACGTCTCCAGGGGTTAACACATGTCTCCTGAAGCAGATTGATGGGTTTTTGTACCAAAAATATTTATGTTTTTAAAATTCTAACTCTTGGCTGACCTCTGACTCAACGTATGACGTAAGCTGCATTCGTTCTTATAGTTTTTTATTTATTTACTATTTTTTATTGCATTTTAACAACACACATGAACATACACATACATTAAAAAACAAACAAACAAACAAACTAAAAAGAAAAATCCTCAGTATTTTATAATAGTACATTAATATACAATTTCACCTCTTTTATTTAGTCTTTTATCAACACATTTCCAACTCCACCACATTTTAAAAACGATTTGAAGGGTCCCCAAACTCCATCAAAAATTATGTATTTATCTTTTAATATGTAAGTTATCTTTTCCATTAACATATTTGTCACCATTTCTTTTATCCATTGGCCTATATTTGGTGCATATATACTTTTCCAATTTAAAGAAATAAGCCGTTTTGCTTGAAGTATACATATATTTATGACTGTTTACTCTTTTTTTTTTTTTTTTAACTTGATCTCCTTAGGGTATAAATGAAATAAAAAGATTAATGGTGTCAGTGGTATATTAACATTGAGGATCTTTTCTACCATTACTTTCACATCTTTCCAAAAATTCCTAACCTCTTCACACTCCCATATACTCCTTTTTTGAATTTTAATTTGTTACCGCCGTTTAGTATTGCTCTATCCTCTTTCATCTATTCTCTTCTGAGCTTACGCTATGAATGTGGTTTATGTCATACGTCATATGTTGAGTCAGAGGTCAGCCAAGAAGCCAGAAGTCAACTCTCTCGCGAATGCAAATATATCCGGATAT
>JAUMHE010000042.1:23104534-23155813 GCA_032359235.1 Enteromius mattozi
TAAACCAACGCACGAACGCGCAATAATCCTAGACAACTCAATCCAGCCATACTAATCATCAACAACAGGTGTGCTCGGAGACCCGGAATAGCGAGCTCATAGTTAGCGCGATGATTTGATCTTGGATGTGTCATTTGATCTCGGATGTAATTAGCGACGTACGAAGAACGGACCCCTGTGCAATTCACTACCCTCTTGTATCAATCTGTTTTGTTAATAAACCCCCTCTTTACTCTACCTGCAAATGGGTCCTCCTTCCGGATGGATGGATATTTTTAATATTTTTCTGCCACATTTTTCAAAAATAAAAAAGGTAATTGAACCTTTTTATCTCGCAATTCTGACTTTCTTTTCCTCCTGAATTGACATGATATAAAGTCACAATTGCAAGTTAAAGTCAGAATTGTACCCTATAAACTCACAGTTGCAAAGTTACATTACAACCTACAAAGTCCAATTCTGAGGGAAAAGGACTATTTTCTTACAGTTGCAATTTATATTAACTGAAGAAGACTTTATAACTTGCGTGTGAGTATTTGATAAAAACGGTTCATAAAGTCAGAATTGTGACTTTCTATCACGCAGTTTTGAGAAAAAAAGTCAGAATTGCAATATGTAAACTTACAATTACAAAAAAGTTTATTTTACCTTTTTTAAACAGTGTTTTCATTACACATGGGTGTCACTTCCTGTGTCAGCAATGACTGATTATGAAAACACTTATTTTTTCTTTTTTTTTTTTGTTCATCGATTGCAATCCAGTGATTTATATTTTTATATATTATATTTTCTTGTGCCACTACATCATACCTTCTCCTTGCAATGGAAATAGGGCCGGTGTAATCAAACTGAAATTATATGTATCATGAGACAAACTTTGATATTGCCATAGAGACTCACAAACTAAAGAAGAGTTTCCTTGTAGCCTTAGGTAAACAGTTTAGAGAAAGAGGTCACAAGTAGACTTTCATAGCTTTGTGGTGGCAGGAAGACAGGGGTCTTGTTTCCCTCTGAGGTGGCCCTTAACAGTATATGATTACAATATAATCACTCACACAGAGCATAATTCAATAGCATTACGCTATAGCTGTGGGACTTTACGCAAATAAACGGCAGAGCCCTGACTGAACCCTTTATGCATCAGTTTAAGAACCTCCAGTAGATGTTTTAAACTGCTCTGATAGTCATAATGGTTTATTGCTATACCTTCAGCCATTCTTTGCATAGAATGTTGGGTAATTTCTGTGATTAGTGA
This sequence comes from Enteromius mattozi, assembly GCA_032359235.1. Classification (NCBI taxonomy): domain Eukaryota; kingdom Metazoa; phylum Chordata; class Actinopteri; order Cypriniformes; family Cyprinidae; genus Enteromius; species Enteromius mattozi. The sequence continues at coordinate 23,105,790 of JAUMHE010000042.1, forward strand.
CTTGATGCTTTTGGATTTTGCTGATGCTGTAATTCTTCAAATTGGACTTCAGTGATTAGTGTTTTTAAATTAATTTATATATTTTTCTCATGCTTACACTTTTAACAGACTTTCACAGTTATACTTTTTGTAAGATATTGTACACTTTTCACTAAAAGTTTAATGATGTTCTTAAATTTTAGTCAATTATAATAGATTTTTGTTAATACTTTTTATTGATGTTTTATTTGCTTTCTATTGGATATTAGTGATGCTTCTTATTATTTTTTTCCCATGTAGGACACATTGTGATTCTCATAGGTTTTTTGATCATGCTTTTGTGTTTTTGCATTTTTTGTTGATGTTATATTTTTTGTTGCAGTTTGATGATGCTTTTTCAGTACGTTTGCTTACTGTACCTTGTCAATACTGAAGGCTGTTGCAACTGCAAGCAAGAGTTACATAACTCTAAGACCCTTAAGACCCTACGTCTGGCTTGTTAGTCACGTTTCCTTAGGGAGACCATCTTGACAAGCAGATGGGTTTGAGACACTTAAGCCCCCGAATAGGGATCAGTTTTGCCTGGTTCTGTCCTCTCAGAACTGCTCTTATGTCAGCCTGAAGACATAAACCACCTGTTCAGAAGTTCAGAGCCCTCAGGATTAGGTAAAGTGCACCAAAACCGTCTGATCTGTCCTTCACAGCTCACAATAGGGGAAATGTATTTGTGACGTGCACCATCATTTTGAGTCATTTTGACCAAGCGTTTAATGTTTCAAACCATTTTTTAAAAAAATCCATTGTTAAGAAATAGCAATTTAAATGGTTATCATCATATAAAAAATGGTCAGAGTTAGATTTCTTCGAACACGCATTAAAAAAAAACATTGACTTAACCAAAAAACTACAATTTTGAAATAATTTATTCACTCAAGTTATTCCCAACAGTTTTGAATTTCTTTCTTCTGTTAAACACAAAAGAAAATATTTTTAAGAATGTTGCTGATAGCCATTGACTTCCACAGTATATTTTTCCATACTGTTTGACTACCAATTTTATTTTATTATTTTTTTTTTTTAACGGTAACTTTTCAATTCAAAATTCTTTTGTACGGTAGCGTAAAAAATGGCAGCTATTCTTTTTCTGTGAATTTGTCGTTTAGCTAGAATCTTTTGTCCAAAGCATCTTACTATTTGTTAATCCAATCTCCCTCGAGGTTATCCTGTGGTTAAGTATCTTAAAGATTTCTTACGGATCATACCTTGGTGGATTTGAACTTTCAACCTTTGGGGTCCTGAGCTTTAACTGCTAGACCAAAAATGCACCTGGATGTTTTTATGGACACTCCTCTCAGACTGTATAGGCCCTTCTTCCCTGAAGAGGAAAGGACATGCTTTACTTGCAGTTCTCCTCATTCTGCTCCCCGTGTGAGAGTCAGATGTGGAGAGGGGAAAAACGGAGGGGGGATTGTGGGGTTCTGCTGGAATGGGGTCAGTCAGACGTGGCAGAGTGGGTTCGGTGTGACGTCGGACTAGCTAATCTTGTTTACACAAGACTCAGGGCTCTGTGGAGGAGTGGAGGGGCCATACGGAGAGAGAGAGAGAGGTGTGTGGAACAGATGGGAGTTTCAGGGAGGAGGGATAGTCTTAGTTTGAGAGGAATGGCCGTGTGTATGTGTGGTGTATGTTTGTCTGTTCCATTAAAAGGAATGAGCTTAAATAGGTCAGTGTGGTTTTACGGTTAAAAAGTCCTTTTTAATGACATTTAATGAATGCAGTTTGACTGATTAGAGATGTTAGCTACTGGAAAATGACAGGATGTTTAGTTCTAATTTGTTCTAAGCATGTTTTGGCTGCTTGGTGAAGTTGATGAATGTGATTATTGTGAATTTACTAGATTTATTGCTGTGAAAACTATAATAAATAATAGAAAAGCTGAATGTTTTAGTGTATGAGTCAAAGATGAAAAGGGGTATTCAAGCACCAAAACAATAAAAGTTTAATGCAGCTTTTTTTTTCAAACATTATATATGAACTGTTTATTATTATTATTTTTTCTGAGTAAAAAATAATGACTATTATACATTTTTACCATGATTTAAATAAAAATGTCATTCGGTGTAACAATAGTTTGTATATAAATCGTAAACGAGAATCATTAAATGATATTGAAAGGATCACAGTGCAGCCCCCAAAAACGAATCTATTATAATATTAAATATTTACCAGTCTTTTGGCATTTGTCAGCAAGACGTTTTTAATAGTTTAAAATATAGTAAAATTTACCATTATTTCTTTTTCTTTTACATTTTTTAATAAGTACAAGTCAGAATAGCGTTTCATTTTTGCAAAAATATATCTATAACGCTGAATGAGGATGGAATGTTATTTCACCCATATTTTGACATGTTAATCACTGTAAAAACATTCACTCTCTGACACACAAAAACACTTAAAGTTACAGTAAAATATCTTAACTGAAATAAAGTGCAAAAACAATAATTTTACAGAAATTTTCAGTAAGGGTTTTACAGAAAAAAAAACCTTATTTTAAAGATTTGTATTTTTTTCAATTACTTTAATTTGAAGGTTTTTTTGTTTTTTTGCAATTATATCCAATTATGTATATAAATATATAAATATATATTATGTATATATTATGTATATAAATCGCTTTTTTTTTTATAAATCAGTGCTTTAACCCATGTATAAAATAAAATACAACTATTTCGATAGTCCACTTTAGATATTCTACTAACAGTAAGTAACTTTGCAACTATATGTCAACTACATGTCATTAGAGTATTAGTAGACTGCTTAATATCTTCTAACACTTTATTTTGATGGGTCCACAACATACTACATACTGACTATCAGAAACTTTGCAAGTATATGTCAACTTATTCTACTAACCCCTAAACCTACCCCTAACAGTCTAATCTGAGAGTTAGTAGACATGTAGTTGTGAATCAATGAGAATTAGTTGACATGTAGATTCAAAGTTGCTTATAGTTAGTAGAATGTCTAAATGGACTATCAAAATAAAGTGTAACGGAAAATAATGAAAAACTTAAAAATGAAAGCTAATTCAGAATATAAATAAAACTAGCTGTTTAAATACTGTAAAATAATGCTGGTCTGTGTCTAGAACCAGATTAAAACAATTAAATCTGTACATAAAAGGCAAAATTATGGAAATGTATTTTCAGACTTTTGAATTTAAAAGTCTGGAGCATAAAATTTCTGTTGGTAAAAAGTACCATAGATACAAAAATAGATGAGCATGTGTTTCTGTCTCCTGTGTCTCTCTGCCAAAACACAGTCGGCATAAGGTTTGATTTTCGTTTGTTGATGTTTTCTTGATTTTGCGGTCTACATGCTGAGCTTTCATAGCCAACAACTGGATCAGTTCATAACATTCAAATCAACATAACTGTCTTTTTCATAGCGACCAAAATATCTCCAGTGAGCCAGGGATGCCCGTGCCAAGAGCTGTCTGAAACCAAACAGATCAAAGAGTCCATAATTAACAGGTCATATCTGTAATAAATAAGTGTTGTGTTTTTTTCAGATATGTTTATTGTAATACTATAGCATCTGTGAAAAACAATTCCTTCCACACAATAGAAAGAAAGACATATACGTTTCCTGTAATGGAGGGAGGTCGACTGTTTGGGGTCAGAAAATAGATGTAAATTACAGTGAAAGAAACCAAAACAAACGTTCAGCCATTTCTAACACCACTGACCTGAGCTTAATCACTAGTGTGTGTGAGTCTGTGTGTGTCTGTTTATCATGGGTGGGAGTGTAAGAGATTGAGTGTATGTTCATAGCAGTGAGTGTTTCAGTGTTTCTGTGTGAAGGAAAGGTCAGAGAGGTGGAAAGTTAATATCTGTCAGATGTGAAGAGCTGCGCTGAAGGGATGGATGTTTGCGCGGGGGTGTGGAGCATTTGTAAATGATTTGACCTCCAAGGCACTTGAGTCGGTTTAATTCGAACTCCATGAAGTTTTTGTAGGGAAGTACAGTTGACCTCGAGATCAACTCTGAGCTGGAAAGTGCAGGTTCGTCAGAAGTTTGTCACCCACAAAAACATTTCATGATATACCAATTTTAATGTCAAAGCTACATTCAATACCATCTAAAAGATTATTAAATAACTCTTATATTTAATTATTAAGATTTATGCATGTATTCAACATTTACAATGGCAGTAGACATATGTTCTACCTTGCTTCAAGTTTTTTGAAGCAAACAGTCAAAAATAAAGGGCATGAGTGATTCGAGCATGAATAGTTTTTGTTAATCTCTGTTTAATTATTAATTAGTGCTGTCAAACGATTAATCACGGTTAATTGCATCTAAAATAAAAGTTTTGTTTACATAATATATATATATGTGTGTGTGTGCCAGTAAAATCTCCAGGTTTCAGATCAGAGTTTGGGTGGGAAACAATCCCTAGGAGTATGAAAGTATTTTATGTTTTTATTTGTTGTGTTAATGTTCAGCTTACAATCACGCAGAATGTAGGAGGGAAGAAATGTCAGGAATGAATGGATTAGGAGTCGGAGGTGTTGAATGGAACGGAAGGGTGGAGGGATATTGGGCGAGGTTCGTCCTGTGGGGTAAAAATGCAGCATAGCGAGTACCTACATCTTGAATTGTGCCGGTGCTGAGTGTGTTCATTGTTTACAGAGGTTATATTACACCTCATGTTTTGATGGCATGCGTGCCTTTGTGGGGAGTCCGTTGAAGCGTTGAAAAGAAATACGTTATAGAAACAAAGTAATTGTTCCTGTCAGCCGAGACGTCTCCCCGGTGCCTTCTCATATTTTTACAGATAGTGACGTGTGAAATTTAATTTCCTGATGGAGATTGGTGTGTGTGTGTGTGTGTGTGTGTGATAACAGAGAAGATATTAGGAAACTCTGCTGTGACCTCACACCCTTAAATTCAGACATACTTGCTTTCCAAGTAATAGATTTGTCAGAGCAGACACACGCACACATTGTTTTTCAACACCATGTGATGCTTTATGGGTATTTTAACCAGATGGCGCCTTGCTTAATAACTCTTAAGTTGTTCACTGAACTGCTTGCCGTTTATTTGGTATGGGGTACAGTATTTGGCAAATCCAGCTATACTGATGAGATGTGTTATGCAGACAGATAAAAAAGCCTGAAAAAAATATTTTGCATAATGTCAATTAACACTGTTTGATATATATATATATATATATATATATATATATATATATATATATACTGACAGCATGATATTAATAGAATGATTTAAAGATTATTTTAATTTATTATAAGCCCTTATAGTTTATTAAAGGTTTGTCCTGTAATATGCTCAGCTATATAAGTTGGGAAGAGTTGCATTTCTCATTTTTGTGATTTTTAAATAATTTAAGGAAACAAAATATGTTTGGTTATTTGTTGAATATTTTGAACAATTGAAATCAAAGCATACATGGCTTGAAATGAAGCAAATAATGAAGAAAATAATCAGGATCGTGGAAACAGTATAAACAAAAATATTTTATGGTCCTAAAATGGGCTTTATTTTCTATAATGCATTTCATTTCTTATGTTTTTATTTTTTAAGTTTGCTATCTTACAGGAAACTTTACAGGAATAACGCTAATTTCAAAGCTAATGCTAATGGACTGTGCACAAGTCACAGATTTGAAGGAAGTGAGCTGTATTGCAGTGCGTACAAATTGTTACTTTTGGCTGAATTTTGCAGCTTTGATGAAAACATGCAATGCTGGCTATGTTTTTTCCCGCTCTGTTCTGACTAACATACTCCTTCTTTCCTCTGTTTTTCCCCCTCTTTCATCTCTTTTCCGCTGCCCTCAGTTTGGATGTATGGCCTTCAGGACAGTCCAACCAAGTCTGAGGCCTCAGGTAGATATGCTTTATATGTGTGCATGCACTGTCTGTCACTTTTCCTCTTGCAAGTCTTCAGTGTGGTAATTTTCTAGCTTTTAAAACAACAGTTCCTAAAACAGCTCTTACCCAGGGTCCAAAATTAACACTCGTGAAGTGCCAAAAGTGAGTCAAAATTGACTTTGGCGAAGACATGAAAAGCCATTAATCACCATTTGGCTGGTAACTCCATTAGGAAATGCAACATGATACACGGCTTTAATCGCAATATAACTGTGAGTCTGATGTAAGCAATCCAGAATGTAACTTTTGAAATTAATAAAGGTAAATATGACTAATTTACTAATTGACTATGATTAATTTAGGACAAGTCCATGCAATAAGCTGCAATTGTTGTGAATATGGGCATGACTGTGGGAATTTGACCGGCTGAAGAGGCATAAAATGTTAATAAGACATTTAACTGCACATTTATTTTTAAGAGCAAGGTCTCATAGGTCTGCAGGTTTACTTGTGACTTATAAAGTTTATGCTGGAAGACGAAATATTTAGGTGTTGTAAGGCCAGCAGCAAAGAGGAAGACATTCAGTGTGAAAACGGAGGATGAAAAACATGACATGAGAGCTTGTGGTCTCTCCTCTCAGTGCTCTCCTGGGAAGTCTTACGGACGACGACCTGCAAATAAACATTTCAGGAAAGAATGCACTCTGTTTTAGGAAATAAATGCTGACACTCACAGAACTAAAGCCCATGTTGGAGCGTGTTTTCACCATGATCGTCGCACACACCCTATGTAATTGGTCAGTTTACTGCAAAATAAAGAAAACACACTGATTATATAATACTTAGCATTTGCTTGCGTTTATTTCTTTCTAAAAACATTTCATAATCTGGCTTAAGAATGGTGGTTTCTAACTTGTCCCAGCTGATCATTAACTAGTCAAATCGGGTTTTTGTGGCTGGTCAACCATCCATTTTCCAGCTAATGTAGCTTGTTAGTCCAAGATTGACTGCAAGCATATAACCATCATTGACTAGTTAATGTCAACTTTAGACCAGCAGGAAACCACAGCTACCGGATTATGATGGATTTTTCCACAGGGGTAAGCTAACAGTAAATGGATGCTAATGCAAAGTTTGGAAATAGCACTGTGTTCTTTGTGGTGGCTGTCAAACTGAAGTGAAATATTTCTGCGATTGGCACAAACAGCGTTAAAGCGGCATAAATATTTTTCACATTTAGCTTTAGCACAGCTGCAAGCATTCAGTTGAGCAATACTGTATGTTTTCATGTTAGCATGACATGGTGCCGTAAAGTGTGAGGCATCGCTAATTAGTTTATTCCATGCCGATAGTGATAGTGACAAGATACAGATCTACTGCACTCTCACTTCTCATATGCAGCACTGATTATCTGCACTCAAAGGATTCCCCAGTAATCCTGATTTAAAAGCTCATAGTGTTAAAACACATTGCGCTAACAACACATGACAGCTTGACGTCGACTAATACCTGAATTTATGTTAGATTTATTACGAAAGGTCATGATTTGGATCAGTAATATTAATGAATTACATTATGAATTAGCAAACTTCATGGTACATTAAACATCAAATGCCATCCCTGTTGAAAAAAAAAACAGCACGTGCTGGTTAGGTATGTTTTGAAGCTGGTCATGAGCAAAGGACCCGCATAAACCAGCAAAGGACCAGTGGAAACCAGCAAAGGACCCGCATAAACCAGCAAAGGCTAAGCTTAAACCAGCAACAGACCAGCATAAACCAGCAAAGGACTAGCATAAACCAGCTCAAACCAGCATCCCAGCTTCAAAACATACCTAACCAGCATATGCAGTTTTTTTCAACAGGGAGTATCATAGTATATTTATATAACATGGTTTACCATGGTTTGTGTCCAAAAAAGACATGCTAACACCATAGTAAGTGTAAAAAATATGATACATTTCATGTTTCTGTAAGAACATTTGAAACATTTCCTTTTAAAAGCCTCTAGTTTCCAGAAGACCACACCATGAGAAAAACAGAGAGAAAGCAACGACAGTGTTTGAAGTTCAAGCACATATAACGAAATTACAAAAATAGTTCACAGAAGTACAAATACAGCATTTGAAGTTTTAGCAACTTTATACAGAAAGTCTTGGAATGCATAAGCCAGAAACGTTTGATGTGTTAGTTTAAAAACAACATTAAACCACATGTTCAGTCTATTTTTATTGCCGTAATATATATTTCTGAGCTAAAAAGGATATTCAACGAAAAATACACTACAAAAACTGAAAAGTCTGGAGTCAGTTAGATTTCTGTAATTTATTTGAAGTCTCTTAAGGCACTGACAGACTCAGACAACCAGCAACAAACATGTTTGTCCGTTTATATCAAATGAGTGATTTTTTTTTAACCCTGTCATAGTCTTGCCTGTCTGAGAAGCAATGTTCTGTAATTCAGTGACTGTTGTCATTGGTCTGCATCCATCATTTTATTTTAACCAAATATGCATTTATTTAATCAAAACAGATTATATATATATATATATATATATATATATAACATTTTTTTTTATTTTTATATTTAAAAATGTGATTTATTCCTGTGATGGCAAGGCTAAATATTCAGCAGCAATCTTCATTGTCACATGATCCTTCATAATTCTATTATGCTGATTTGTTGCTCAAGAAAGATTCCTATCAATGTTGAAAATAGTTGCTTAATACTGTTGTGGTTTTGATGTTAATACTGCTGTAGTAAGATTTTTTTTGATGAATAGAATGTTCAAAATGTATTTAAAATAGACTTTTTGCAACAGTGTACATGCAGATATCAACTTTATTCACTTTTTGATCAATTTAATGTATGTGGGATTAATTTATACATTAGAATTATGGAAATTCTGCAGTAAGTTTTAGAAAATAAACAAAGTGAGACAGGTTTAGGACAACATACTGTAAGGCTGAGTAAGTAATTACAAAATTTTCTTTTTTGGCTGAATAATGAAGAGGAACAAGTTAAAGAGATTGTGAGAGGAAACACAAAAAGAAAGAGAGAAGGTTACAGAAAGAGAGTGTGGCTTAACCCCAGCTGAAATGCTTTCTTTTTGCGTTTCACATAAACATAGCTTCTCTCTCTTTACCCGGCCCACTCATATGTTTCTATTTAAGGCTTGGAGAGCAGTCTACCCTGATTGGCGTCTTTTTTTTTCTCCCCGTTTCAGCCAGATGGAATGAGGGAGGGAGGGAGGGAGGGAGGGAGGGAGGGAGGCCTGTTCTTGCTCGTCTGTTGAAGAAAAACTTTCTATCCCTCCACTCGCGAGTCACGTCCCCTACTGTAAACAGCTCTCTCCAAGCCTCTTTCCCCTTCCTTACATTCCTCCCTGTTTCCTCCCAAAAAACTTCACTGTATTATGGAGACCCGGCCTCGCCAAGACCCTATCGAGCTCTTGAGTCCCTGAAGGAAGTCTACCTCGCCTTGCTTTTTCGTAATCGTCTTTTCTCCCCATTCAAATGCGCGTCCAGCGAGGGCGAAGGTTCGTCTAAATGGCCCGTCATTGCGGAGCATGCACAGTCAGCAGGAGTTTGATTTGCGCTAGGCTGCGGAGTGCGGATGGCGGTGTACAGGGGTCAAGCCGGAGGTCGCTGGCAGGGCAGGGTTGGCGGGGGAAGTGCAGGGATGGCGGGACGGTGGCTGACAGCCTGTTTCTTCCCTTCGCCGGCAGGACTGGACAGCAGTGAGCCCATGGTGCTGGAGCAGTACGTGGTGGTGGCCAACTACGAGCGGCAGGAGAACTCCGAGATCAGCCTGAAGGCTGGAGAGACGGTGGACGTAATCGAGAAGAGCGAAAGCGGTGAGTCCCTCACACACATTGCAGCTAATTGGCTTACCACGTGGTTTTTATTGGCGAAAGCTTGTGTGTACACAAACCACAAACACGTCGAGTTGCCTCCACACATGAATGCTTTCAGATGCAAAATGTCAAGCAGGTCTGTTTTTAGCTTCCTCGTCTTTTCTGATAGATTCTTTCTCTTTCATGTATAACCCCTCCTTCGGTCTTTGTCCTTAAGATCCCCTGGTTTCCTCTTCTGACATCCCCCTCTCCCTGTAAATCTACAGTCTCGTTCTTGGCTCCACCTGGAGGTGTCATATGGCCAGTTTTCTTGGCAGTTGGTCGGCTTGAACCCCCTCTAGATCTCTGGGATGGAGGCCAGATTGATCTGGAATGTCCATGAGATAGGCATGAGACGTTTGTGGGTTGAAATGTGTGCTAATGGATCAGGGGTCACACAGTTAGAGTTTATGTAGAACGTAGAGATTGACAATAACAATAGAAAGTGTAGAAAGAAAGCCTTGAGTGCTGTTTTTATCCCGCTGGTTTCTGTTTTCCCAGATTAATGTCCTTGCTAATGCTGTAAATGTTCAAACTTAGTGCAAACTGTTCATGCTAGCGTATCTTGTAGCCTTTACAGTAGAGGTTAAACATTGACTCCAATGTTATGAACTATGTCTGTAGACATGGTTGCCAGACATTTGAACATAGCCTTAGAGAGCTAGCAATGATAAAAACCAGGCTCTTAAAAACTAGCCTCTTATTGTTGTGAATAATCATTTGATCTTTTCCTTTAAATTACACGGAAGAGGGTGGGGAGGATTAGGAGGAGTTGTCGGTAGTTATCAAGATGAGCAAAGATCCAGTAAACCCATTTGAACTTAATAACATCATTGAGTAAGCCCAACTCTGAGAGGGCTTGACCTTCTGATTTCAAACATAATGCTTTGTCAGAACTAGTCTAGACTCTGTCTCATGGGCGTTCTCTTATTTTGAAGTTTGTTAGCTGCCTGACCTCGAGCGTTCTCATGCTGAAAATTCAGAAAAGTGTTTTATTTTTTTTATTATGCAATGATAACATATAGGCCAATATTTCTGAAGGAATCTTGCTTTTCCATTGGATGAATAGAGCTAAAATACATTATGACCATCATAAAGTAATCATGCCAACAGTTGAAAAAAAGGAAAACTTGAACAATACTATAATCCACGCCAAGTCGCTATAATGTTTTATATACAGTATTCTTTAAAGTGGGGTGGATTTTGGATGATTTCTTGACTATTCATTAGCAGTGTTTGGGGTAACAGCTAAATTTACAATGCAATATTTGAGATACTTTTTCAAAAATGTAAAGCAAGTTACTTTGTTTTTCCATTTATTCAGTGGCACTTGGGATTGGGATTAAGGCTGAGCCACTTCCTTTAGTCAAAGGCTTATTAATTTGACTTTTGTTGTGAAAGAGCCTTTAGAAATATAAACATATTAATCTAACACATAAGCAAGCCCAGCCCAGGGTGACAAAAAGTAACACTAAAGTAACATAATGCATTACTTTCCATAAAAAGTAAGTAACTGTAATTACTTTAGTTACCTTTTTTATAGAGTAATGCAATGCATTATTTAAAAAAAAAAAAACTTTCCCCAACACTGTTCATCAGCTGGAGAAGTGAAAGTGATTCCACTAGTATTTTTTTTAATAAACCTTGTCGTTATCATTAAATTATCATTCATGTTGGGACTGGCTTTTCTTTTTACTGAAGAGCACTAGTTTATTTTTTTAAGCAGAGTACAGATTTTCAGGCACAATGAATTATACAAGTTGATTCTCATAACTGGACAAGTCCTTTCCAAAAAAAGATTCAGAGACATCCAGGCCTAAGATTCTTGCTCAGAATGTGGTTGTCCTTGAATAAGAAACACTTGGCTTCCTCAGCCCTAGTTAAACTCCAGCTGTTTTACAGTGCAGGCGAAAGCGTGACAACTTCACTTGGGTTGGGAAACGATGAACCACGCAGGGCTTCAGAATTAATGAGCTTGAGAAACAGAAGCAGAAAGTGTCTGGATGAGAGAAATGAATGGAATCTAAGCACACAAACATTTAAGAGGAGAAGCTAAAACATGAAGAAAGTCAGTCATACATGTTTGAGCTGTTTTGAAAGTGAACAAATGATGACTGAAATGTTATTCTTGGGTGGATTTTTCCTTTAAATCCACCTAAAGTAGCCTAGGCCGATTCCTGGATTGAACTGTCTGTCCTCCTTTGACTCCAGAATTCCTCAAATGTTCAAAGCACTTATTGAAATTGAAGACGAGCTGCATATCTCAGCACTAGAAGCCCATCGTCCAAAAATCTATATTTTTGTACTATAGTATTAAATTACTAATCTGGTGTATCTGTCAGAGGGAGCATATTTATTACCCTTGGATATCATTCAAAGCAACTTTTCAATGTGGCTGAAATTGCGTTTATAAGAAGCGATTGGCAGAAGTCGGGCTGCTCTGGCTTCCCTCTAGGTCATGGAGAGGGAACGATGGAAAAATCCCCCTTGTCCTTAGTTCTATAATAGGCTAATGGATCCTGCAGGGCCTCAGAGTCTAACAGAGCAGTTACAGTGTCACGCATCTTAAACCAACACCAGAAGAATGCATTCAGAAGTTTGCGTTGAATGTCTGTAATATAGATAACAGTCAAAGTAATCAAGAGTTTACAGGTCAGCATGCTGTTTTTCCCATTATTCTATTCCTTCCAGAACAAGAACGCCTTTTAACAAATTCTCCCAATAAATTTGATAGTTATTTGTGGAATATAGGTTGTATTGTATGCCAATGGCATTTGCTACCAATAATTTTAAACCTAATATGCCATTTTAATGATTCTTTTTTGAAGCTACTGTGAATAGTTGTCATAAAAAACGTTGCCTCTATCTCAAATTTTTACTCCTGCAAAAATATTACAAGTAAGATCAGGCCTCAAAACATTGTAATGTACAATCTAAAGTTGGTTAATACAGCCTTGCACTGGAATAGTATTCTCTTTGAATTGCAAAAATGTCTGATATTTTCTGTAGTTGCGATGTTAGATGTTTTGATAGTAGTTTAGAAAGTTCCAATAGTTCTGGTATGGTTACCAAATTATTATTTATTATAAAGTTTGGATTCTGTAAGATGTTTTTTATGATTATTATTTAATTTAAGGACGACAATAAAATCATTTATAATGTTACAGAAGTTCAGTTTTCAAGATCTTTCTTATCATAAAAGAATCAGTTAAAAAATATCAGTTTCCTCAAAAATATTAAGCTGCACAACTCTTTTCCAAACTAATAATAATTAATGTTTTTCTAGTCTCTCAAAGCATATTAGAGTGATTTTTGAAGGATCATGTGACTGGAGTAATGCATGCTGAAAATTCAGATTTATCATTAAATAGGAATGAATTACATTTTTAAATATATACAAATAGAAACATTTAATTTGATTTAATTTGTAATAATACTGTTTTATTGTACTTCTGATCAAATAAATGTAGCCTTGGATAAACATACTAACCTCAAACATTTGTAAATTCTTTAATTTAGTAAGTTATTAGTGATTATTCTAAAGAAACATTTCTTGTTCAACTTTTTCCCAAGGCTGCTGTGCTTCCTCAACAATGCTCTACTATGAAAATCCCATCCTCTCACCTCTCTCTCCCCTGGGTCCATTCATTCAGCCGGTAACCCCCGCTTACTGAAACAGAATCAATAGAGAGCTGCTCACGCTCTCGGGTAGACTAGTTTGTCTTGGCCATAATTCCCATTGGAGATCCGGTCCGTGGAGAGCCACGCTGAACCTGGACCAAAGGGTTCAAACTTGCATTTAGCTCTGAAGGCATCTGAAAGGAGCTTTATAAACCTGGTGCTACACCTTTCAGGGCTCTCTATTGTTTAACAATGAAGGTCATTAAGATAATAGTCTAGTAAGAAGGCCACAGAGCTGAAATAGCTTTAAACGTTTTGAAGATTGACTAATACATTTATTTTTTGATTGTATGGCAAGGAAAATAGATCAGTATCCAGCCTTTCAACCTTAAAAGAATAGTTCACCCAGAAATAAAAATAGTCATTCACTCACCCTCATACCTGTTTATAAGTTTTTAAAGATGCTTTTCCATATAATGAAAGACAATGGGGTCCAAAACTAATTAATTGTATTTTTCATGTTTACATAAACAAAACATGTTATAATTTCCTCATCGTTGTTACTTTGTGAAACCTGTATGCACTCATATTCAAATATTGTGCTTCTGTTTTTCTGTTTTCCTTTTTCCTTTCATGCGTGTGTTTTTGATTGATGTTGTTTGTTGCTCAAGATCTCCATCGTTCTCCCACTGATCGCTTTTCTGAACCGTACTTGCCAGTTTCCTCAAAAACATCGCTCTCTGTTCTATGAACTGGTCCAGGAAAACAAGTCTAGGAAAGAAATAACATGTTTATGCTGATCTAAGACCAGCTGTTCCTGAACAAATCTCAACCACTGAAGCTCTTGAAATAAAAACCACAACAGCGATCTCAGATCAGGGTGCAGGAGCGACTCAGAGCCCCCTCCGTTGTCCCGGCTTTGTCAGATTACACAAAACCCATTTTGGTCCTAAGCCCAAAACCTGATACTACTTTTCAGGAAAGAACTTGAGTGTGACGGAATGTAGGCCAGACCCTCCATTGGCCTGGATTTGAGAAAACGTCAGCTGAAATATCCTTCCAGTGATTTCAACTTGAGCTCTGTTAGAGGAATCAGACATATGACTTTTTATTGTAGGCAGTTATATTGATAGATAATATTGTGGAAAAAATAATTCGAACTGTGATTCTTTTTGGCATTTTAAATGTGTGTGTCAAATAAAAGCATTTTATTATTAGTGAAAGATAAATGCTCTGCTCTAAAACCTATTTTTTCCCCCTTGCTGTCTACTTCTGTTCCTAATCATAATGGGAGTGATTGGGAATGATTCCAACACTACTGCTCAAAAAAAATAAAAAAAAATAAATAAATATATATATATATATATATATACAGTATTATGATGCAAGTTATGTGATGGCAAAGCAGAATTCAGTGTGTAGAAGCCTCTTTTTAAATAGAACATTATAGATGTCTTTGCTGTTTTGGTCAATTTAATTTGTTCTTTCAGAATATAAATAATATTTCTTCAAAAATTATTTCATAAATTAGTTGTACAGTTAATCATTTTGTAAAGTAAATAATATAAAAATAAATATTTTAGGCCTGATGTAATTTAAAGTGAACAAATGATTTCTTCTCAGCTCTCTTCTGTTGAGAATGATAGCAGGCCAGAGTGTGAACTTAATAAAAGCTCCATTTGGATGTTTTCCCCTTTCACTTCTGGACCTATTTTAAGCATTCTGCTCATTCTCTCTCTCTCTCTCTCTCTCTTTCTCTCTAACTCATCTACAACAACATTCACTTATATGAGTAATACAGTAATGTAGGAATGTTTTCATACATTTTTTTTCATGTTTTCAATTTTGTTTCAGCTCCAAAACAAGAAAGTGAAAGGCTTGTGTATTTTTGCTTGTCTGGTGTTTTTTCTCCTTCTCGCTGGTGTGGATGAAGGAAATGTGTGGTGAAAATTTCAGCTTTGAAGTTCAGGCCAAACATCTGTTCACTCTCTTTTGCCTTTTTCGTTCAGCTGCTCTAAGTTCTTGCCTTTACTTTTGTTCTCATTCATTTCAGTTTCACATATCTTCATATTGTGTAATGCATACTGTAATTTTAGATCATCAGAGCTGAACAGCCAAATTATATCTCACCTAAACTTAAATTTAAAAAAAAAAAGTGTCATTCAACAGGATATGGCCAAAATTTAAAGCTAAGGGGGGCGAAATGTCTGAAAGCCATTAATGTTATGGCCCTGTGTGGGTAAATGACATTATAATCAAACCTTCATTTTCAGGCCTTAAGTGTATTACAGTATATGTATAAGCTGTCTTTTTGAATTGCACAGGAGTTGTTTTGTGTCTGCACAAACTAGAAAATATTCTAACATCAAATCTTATCTAACAGTGTACATAAACAAAAGCTCACATGACCCACTACCATGTGTATCAGAACAAAGTTCATGGCACACACATACGCAGTCTTAAGATTTATTAGTCTGTTTTGCACCAGCACCGTCTTTCTCAGAAAAGCCTAGACCTTTTGCTTTGAAGAGCGAGCCCACCTGTATCTCAGCAGAATGGCTTCTGTTGTCTGTTTTTGTGTGAGATGATCGTAACGTCATGAACCACGGAGGAATTCAGAGGAGTACATATTTTCAGCTTTAAAGAAGCATTCCTGCTGTCTGTGTTGCGCTCTGTGTGTCTTTTGTTTTGGTGAAAGAAATTGTTTCTGCTCTGTTAAGCAAGAGTTTAGCTTTGAAAATTGGCAGGCGTAACACACAGTGTCAATCTGAGCTCCCAGTTGAACTCAGATCAGAGTAACTGAGTCAGTTCTTCTGACTGTTCATATTCATTATTTCTTAATTGGAGGTCCAGTTTTTTATGTCATCTTAGATGTATACTGACACCTAATGGTGTGGATGCTACACCAGGTTAGATATAAGACTAGAGTCTTCATCTTATAGTATGTAAGTATGTGTGTAAACATCATTTTAAACTAATTTCTTAAAAGTACTATTCATTCATTTTTTTTAGTTTTAATGAAAGTGCACCTCAGAGGTTGTACTGAAGGCTGATGAAACCCACCTATAGCATATACTTAAACAGATAAACAAACACAAGCAGAATCCAATGAAAAGCATCTTTGTGATGGCTAAACTGCTTGCAACCCTTGCAATTTTGCATTTTGTTTGAATTGACCCTCTGTGCTTGCCGTAGACGGTTCCTGGTGTGCCCAAACAGTGAGACAGTATCTGATTCAAAGAGGGTCAGTCAGGCAGGGTGGCCACAACCTGCTCTTAGCTCTCTCACAAACGCATTAGCAAATTTATACTACTCGTGTGTGTGTGTGTGTGTATTTGTGAGAGAGATTTGCTGTGTCAGGGTGGTATAAATGTCAGCGTGGTCTATTTGGCTCAAATGAATCTTATGATTTCTGTATGTAAGCACTGTTCTGATCTGTTGGCACGCTGACTTAGATCTAGCACTAGTTTTCTGATCTCTGTGTCTGTTTTTCATCTCTCTGTATGACTATTGGCATCAGCATTCAGTTTTAAAAATGAGAGTCAGTGTTTCTTTGGGGTTTAAAATGTATATTAAAGTCCAAATGTTTGGGTACTATAAATATATTTTTTAAAATGAGAGTCTCTTAAGGGTTCACGATCAGAAATACAGTAAAAAACGGAATATTGTGAAATACTAATACTGTTTAATCTTTTTCAAGCTTCTTTGTTGAATGGAATGTTTTTTTTTTTAACTGGAGATTTTTTGGTTTGTTGAATAAAAGTATTAATTTCTGTCAAAAAAATAAGACAAAAAGTACTGACTAGATTAAATTTGTTTGCCTTTTGATTGAGATTTGAGGCCAGTTTTCTGGATGAATGAGCACTGAATTTGGATGTAGTTTTGTTTTTAGTATTATAGCAGGCAATACCAAAGTTGAAGTCTTTATCTTGTGGTCTTGAGACCACATCAACATGGTTTGGGTCTGGGTCTCAGCTTAAGTTTTGGTCTGGATATAGATCTAGGTTTATGGTCACAGACTATTTCTAACACACTGAAGATGGTAATTATGTCCACCGCAGGTCGGTGCAGCATCTTCACCATTGCAAAGGATATACAAGACTTCCATGACTGTAAACGGTTACAAAGCCACTGTACGAAGTATGGTTTGACAGGAAAGATGCAGTAAATTGTCATTGCAGATGATGAACTGGATATATGGCCTTGGTATTAAAGGGTCTAGTACATATTGCAATATATATATAGGTATTTTACATGTTTGCAGTTTGCAGTGAAGTTTACAGTATTCTGACGTCATTATTGGCCCAAGTGGGACTTTAGAACATTTGGTGTTAATCACTTAGCACCCTGTTTCTGAATTATTATGATGTCAGAGCTGGATTATTGCTGACTGCTGACATCACACTGTTATGTACTGCTTGCCAGTAATACTCCGTTACCTTGGCAACAGGCTCGTTCAGAAGGATCTGTTTTTCAGCTGGAGAACCATTTGGAATTTTCATCCATCGGCGTTCACTTATGTTGGCTTTACATTTTTATGCAAGTGTGCCAAATATATGATTTGAATTCCATAACCCGTATGATTTACCCACGTGACCTTTAAATGAAGGCTGTATGGGTCTCTCTTGGTGTATCACTCATGTCCATCTTTTTTTTTGCTGCTTTGTTTTTAAAGCTGCTCAGAATCATCTTTGAGTTATAGTGGAAATGTGAAAAAACATCATAATCCACATTTCAGAAACAAATCATAATGCTGACACTACAAAATCAGCACTTATTCAGACACATGAAGGAGGAACCGCAAGGCATAAATTTAATCGATGAGGTTATTTTGGCCCAAAACACACAAGCAGACGCATATTAGCTCATAAAACATGTCATCATGTTAGCTGCTAAGAACATGTCAGACACATCCAACCTTCCTCGTGTTTGGCTGTGCATACAAATAAAACCATGTCCACCCGCTTTGATAGCGTCAGGTCTAATTGATCCCAAATGTTACACAGGAAGTGCACAGAATTCATAAACACATCGGCCGAAACTAAATAACACCAGAGAGAGTGTGTTTGTAAGCATGACTGGAGCCAAAACATTGAAAACCAAATGTTTGTGCATTAGTGTTTGTTTGCAAGGCATGGAGGCTTCATTTTCATTCTGTAAATATAGTCTTTCTGTCCAGGTGGTTAAAACAGGATCATTTCATCATATGCGAGCTCAGTAGTTGACACTGCATTAGGGAAAAAAATATATATATATTTTATGATTTTCTTTTCCTTCTGTTTGTAGGCTGGTGGTTTGTCAGCACAGCAGAAGAACAAGGCTGGGTTCCTGCCACATACTTGGACTCTCAGAGCGGCACCAGAGATGATCTGGACCTAGGAACATCTAGATCTGGAGAAGGTAGGACACACTAAATATATTCTCTCTCGTACTTTCCTTTTGTATGTCTGAACATTTCCCAAGAATCTTGACCAACACCAGTACAGAGTGATGTTATAGATTTCTATGTTGGAGGATAAATTCTGCATCCCAAATTTTCCTTTAGCAACTCACACTTTTTTTATGAGAAGGAGTATGGGCTTGATGAGTTATCATTGATTACAGAACAAGAAATTAAGGAAAGAAGGAAGTCTCTTTCCTTCCTTCATGAAAGTGTTTCTATTATTTCCTTAAATCTACATATTAAATAACCTCTCTAAAAGGTTGCACTATAGTACCTTGGTTTTATTTCATAGCATGTTAATAGTTTTTCCCCAAAAGTATTTATTTGTTTAATGAAAATCCCCACCAAAGTGTCATTTCTACCACATTTTAAGTTACGTTTTGCATTTATTAGCATTATGTGGTTGAAATGACAGTAGTTTCAAACATTATGTAATAAAACGGCTATTTTATTTAACATAAATACACAAAAGTAAATAAGATTTTCACACTGTTCGTAAAATTTGGACTCAAAAATTAATGCGAGTTTCTGTCGTTTTCTGACTTGGATGATTGAAAATTGTATTAAATTATACTATGTCAAAATCAATCAATCAATTAATCAAATAATCAAATCAAAACTTTTAACATAAAAGAATCCATAGATGAATCATTCACCATAAGGCCCATAACATGTATTTGCAAAAGAAATATAGTGAATTTTCATTTCACGTCAACTTCAGAAAAAATCAACTCCTGGAACATAAATTACCGGAACACAATTATCTCATGAAACTGCAATGAAACACAAACTCCAGTCATCTGCTGCCATCAGCATTTCCTGGGTTGAGTTTCCTGTTTTAGCCAACCACATTTTTAGCTGCATCTTGAACTTGATGTGTAAGATTAGGAGTGGTCAGGCCGGAGATAAAGCTTTCGCTACTATCTTTGTCTGGGATAGATCGATACAACCTCACACATGCACACAATTTATTGATCCCTGAGGAGTAATTTACCTTCCCATATGGCTTCATTTCTGGATGTAGCTGCAGTTTTTTTGAAGCTGAACTTCATTTGAACTAGCTCATCTTTAGTTCGCCTTTTCTTTAGTTTTGAATCTATGTTGATGAGCGGTAAAGCCTCTGTAAAATATATGAAGTTTCCATTCTGTAACACAATAAAAATTAAAAACACCATAGATTTTTCAGACTTCACCATACATGCGCCACTAAAATCTAATAACACATGTATTAATCCAAGTCCTCCTTTGCTTTGCCATCATTGTGCAAGTCAAGAACCCTCCTAACCAATCACAAAACTCTTTTCTTTCATGTAATAATGTCTTCATTACACTAATACCAGTGCTCCTCTTGAGTTTTTTATGTTGAGTTTGTCATGTCTCTGTTCTCTTTCTGCTGTCCTCATTCATCTGTGTCAGTTACTAAGAGACGTAAGGCTCATCTGAAGAGGCTCGACCGGAGATGGACACTAGGGGGAATAGTCAACCGCCAACAGAGTCGAGGTGAACACACATGCAATCACGCATGCCTGCATAGACTGATCACATGCAAGCACTCATGTGTGTGACCAATCTGCATGGTGCGTTTGTGTGTTTGTGCTGGTTTACACGGTGATTAGCTTAAAAACGCACACAAACACACTACTCTCTTTCTTGATCCAGCTTCTGGATCTGGCTCCCAAAGCATGCTGGGTGGCCCATTCCATATGCAAGCCATTATGAAATCTTTATTACACTTTGCTTGCTTTATGTCTCTGCTTGTGTTTATATGTATATGGATTCAAAATAAGATAATTAAGTTTGTTTTTAGATGAAGAAAGCAGTTATAAAGTAAAGCAGAGAACTTTTTTTAAAGATGTTTCTCAGGATGAAGAGCGGTTTAGAAGAAAATAATAAATCTTAAGGATTGTAGTGCAATGTATAGATTAGAAGTTTGGCATTAGAGTACGGAGTTGCAGAATCCTGTTCTTAAGACTGGTTAATGCTAGTTAGTACTGATTTGTTGCTGGTTTAACTGATGGAACAAAAATACACTGGTCAGCCAGCTCGATCCTCTTACTTTTGTAATGACCAAATGACAATTTAACGAGATACTTCACCCAAAAAACCTAATTCGGTCATGATGCCTAGTCTCCCTCATGTCCTTACAAACCTGTATGGCACCAAAAAGCCATACAACAAATCAATGAGGCCCAATGTTGTTTTGAACTTCCACTGAATGAGCAAAAAACATGGTTACACTTTTATTTTGATAGTCCACTTTAGACATTCTACTAACTATAAGTAACTTTGTAACTACATGTCAACTAATTCTCAGAGTAGACTTTTAGTAGAATACGAAGAAGACAAACTTGAAAAGTTTCTCATAGTCATTATGTTGTACTGTATGTTTTGGACCCATCAAAATAAAGGGTTAGAAGATATTAAGCAGACATACTACTAATACTCTAATGACTGCTACATGTACAGTAGTCATTGACATGTAGTTGCAAAGTTACTGATTGTTAGTAAAATGTCTAAAGTGGACTATTAAAATTAAGTGTTACCAAAAATATTCTTTAAAATGAATTCACTCTTTTGTTGGTGTTCTGCCAGAGATAGAATGTCATAATGTTGAATTCAGAATGTTGAATTTAGCTGAATTTAGTCAGATCTGGCATCCTGTAGTTTGGCTACATGTCAAATAATTTATATAAACATTGCACACTGAACTCCAGGTTGAGGATGAGTTGAATCACGCAAGAGGTTTGACCTTTCAAAATCACAGTGTTTGATTCTAAACACCCAGACCTCAAATAAGGATTAATGTCTGGAAATTTGTGTTTGTATGGTGAGGAGTCTCCTTGGAGATCTGCCGTTTCATGTTGAGTCATAAGAAGAATGGACCTCCAAGCTTTAGAGATGAAATTCCCGCAGTCTTCTATTGGTGTAGTGTTGGAGTACGCTAACATGCCATGGACACCATGAACATAGCTCTAAGTAGAGCATGCTGGATCTGGAATCGGTGGAAGTCAATGCTAAGAGCTTTTCCATGCTGTATTGGCAGGCTGATGAATAATAACCTGTCTGGGACTGGGTAAACGTATTCTGACGCTAATAAGATATAGAATCCCAGGTCTTATGGGATGAGTCGGTTTAAACATCTTTTCTTCAGAAACCACCACTAATAACTGATATTTTGGATGAAATCTTGGTCAAATTGTACATGGATTGTTTTTCTCTTCTGTTTTGATTGGGACTTTTATAGATTTGGAAAAAAATTCTGGTTTCAGATTGAATGTGTCACTGTTACAGTAACTCTGTGGCTACCTTTCCCTCATTATTTCTCCCTTACTTTGCTTTGCATCATTGGAGCAGTTGTTGGAAACTCACAGTGGAAAGTATAGAAGTAGGTCATTGGCTTGCTGTGTGTGACTGCATTTAATCCTGATTCTTTTTTTTTTTAATTTTACTGTATACATACTAATGAGTCAGAGAGCCCCATGGATGATCTGGAGACAAAGAGCAGCCAGTGGTTTCAGAGCATTTCTCTATAAACATATTGCAACCTTCAAAACAGGTCAGGGGTAGCGAGTGTTTCAGAGTGGTTGCTTAAAAGACACTGATCTTTGATTTAAAAAGCTTGTCTTTTGTAAAGCACTAGTTTCAAAACTCTTCAAAACTAAGCAAGATCTTACAAAGTAATTTGATGTAGAAAAGTCTGTTGATTGTTCCAAACCAGTATAATTTTGTTTTTTGATTTTTAGGTATAATTATGCTTTTCTATAAAGTGAATTGGGACCAGGAGCTGTGAAATAACAAAAATACACCTTAAAACACCACAAAAGTCTTGATGTTCAATATTTCATAAACGGATAATGATTTAAAGGGCTTGAAGTATTTGTGTTCATGAATGCGTGTCACAGACTGACACAGAAAAGAAAAAAATTGTTGAATAAAGTCATTTGCAAACAAAAACTATTCTCGTAACTTCATAAAATTACGGTTAAACCACTGATGTCACCATGGACTTCATGGTTTTAATGATGTCCTTACTACCTTTCTGGGCCATAAATGTGGTAGTTGTGTTGCTGTCTGTGGAGAGTCTCTTCATTTAAAATATCTTAATTTGTGTTATAGAGATTAATAAATGTCTTATGAGTTTGGAATGACATTTTGATATTTTTGGGTGAATTATCCCTTTAAATTTCTGTATTTTACTCGAAGTTATATGTCCTTAGTACACTCAGAATATGCAGCAGCATAAAAGACTGCATGGTCCTTTTTGCCATTCTTGGAGCTTGACAAAACATGGTCACATTCAATTTCAATCAGCAACATCGGCATTCTCCTAAGCTTGTCTCCTTTTTTATGCAAGAAGAAAAAATTAAAAGGGTTCAGAATGATGAAAGAGTGAGTAAATGAACGATTTTCATTTTTGTATTAAGTATTCAGAAAGTGTAGAAATCAGCAATGAGAACAGTTCAGATTCAGACAGAGCCTGCAGGATCCAGTAAGGCATTTGCTTAGCTTGTATGACTTGTTAAAGCAAGCACGTTACAGAAAGATCAATGAGATAGCTAGAATGATCTGTGCCCACAATCTCTCGTTCTCTTTTAGCTCATTTGTACATATAGCAGTGGTTTTCAGGTCACAGAGGCTGAGGGAGAAAATTCTTTTGCTGGCACACCGCTCCACGAGAGCATGCAGAACTGAAGTAATGTGTTCTGGACCCACCTCACTTTTTCCACCATCCAGAACAGTGCTCCAAGAAAATACTGCTGACTGGTGGAAAAAGTGTTTTTAAGGCATTTCTTTTTTTAGTTTATTTGGTTCTTGCATTTTTACCCTGACATCCCTCATTACTGTTGGTCTACATCAATCCACACTATGACTTTCTTCTGTGGAACTCGAAAGGAGATACCTGTGATAAAGTCTAATGTTGGTTTTAGGTCAGAAGTTCAGGATGAGATCAGCAAAGGGTAGTTTCTTCTCTGTCGTATGTTCAATAAGCAGATTTCCCAGCTTGTCTGCTGCTGGAAAAGCATCGAGTGCAGAAAGAGACTGACTAACTGCCCTGACCTCATGTCATCTGTTGTTGGCAGACTAAGTTATTCACTGCTTAGAAAAACTAGATAAAGAACATCCATCTCTTTTTTTGTTGTTTATCTATTTCAACACTTCTCCCACTACTAATACATATTTTATCAGCACCGTTTCTATTTCACTTTTGCTGTTTCACTAAATCTAAATTTATAGCATTGCTCTGAGCAGACTGTAAGCTTCAGTCACAAAGGAAGAGACTTCAGAGTTTGATATATAGATGTTAAACATAGTTATGTGATATGTAAACAATACTGAATGATGTTTTATGTAAGCTTTTTTGGGAAGAGAAATGCTTTATAGGATCTTTATAGGATAACAAATAAATATTAAAGACTTATATCTTGCTTAAAGAAACTGACATCTAGTTTTAAGACTATTACATGTTGTTTAGCTTTGTAACATTGTTTTCAGGAAAAAAGCTAAATGTCCAGATGCATTGCAGTAATTGCATTTTGGGAGAAATTATGGAAGGAACCTTTAAAAGGTTCTAATGCTTTGTATTTATTTTTTTCTGATTGATTGATCCAACTAGGTACTGTATTTCCTGTGGTGGCTTACCATTATTATTGTGTCTAGGGCTTTGTTGCTCTAGTTACTTTAGTCTCACTGTCTCCTACAAGATTTGTTAGTGTTAATATTAATGATGGATTATGAGATGATTGTGTTATTGTGCCTGTGGTGAAGGGTGAGTGTTGGAAGGGACTTACTGCAAACTTTGTGGTTTTACTTCTGCTCTGTTTTCACAAAGAAACTCCTAAAATATATACATTTGAAAGTTAGCAGTTGAATCCATTTGTCAACCTCCTTTCAGACCACAGAAAAGGCAAAGGCCCAAGTATAGGATACAAAATATAAATCCTTTCTCATTCCTTATTTGTCTTTTTAGAGGAGAAATATGTCACTGTCCAGGCGTATAGCAGTCAGGGAAAGGATGAGATCGGGTTCGAGAAAGGAGTAACCGTGGAGGTCATCCAGAAGAACCTGGAGGGATGGTGGTACATCAGGTAATCAATCTGGTCCTTGTGCTTTAAGGTGATGTTTAAGCAATATGATTTACATATATAAGTTGTGTGAGTGTATACATCAGTTTTAAATAGAGAGATATGTATCCATAAAGAGCACTATAACTTCATCTTACTTACAACATTATGCTGACCTCTAGTGGAGAGTATGAGAATGCTAAATACATGGAGTTCTACAATTCATTAGTATTTATTTAATTTATTATTATTTCCATGTCTGGAAAGATAATACTGCTATTAATGTATTGCAGGTATCAGGGTAAAGAGGGCTGGGCCCCAGCCTCATACCTGAAGAAACTCAAAGATGACCTTTCCCCAAGGAAGAAGACTCTGACTGGCCCTGTGGAGATCATCGGAAACATAATGGAGATCAGTAACCTCCTCAACAAGAAAGCTGTAAGCGAGAAGGACATTCAGACTGATGGAGAGCCCACCAGCCCAGAGCGCCACATCTCCAAAAGTGAAATCAGTTTACCTATCCCATATGCCCCAGAGGCTGGAGTGGCACCTACAGTGGTCACTGCTTTGGGAATGAACTCTGGATCTAGCACCACCCTACAAGAGAACAAGAGCAGGGCAGAGCCGGGGTCACCTGCTATAGCCCGGGTGGCACCACACAGAGTTGAAATAGGTGAGTGAATAGATCTATATAGCATTCACATGTTCAAAATATTAGAAAAACTTTTCAGAAAAAAAAAAGTTTCTGACATAAATATTATTAAATTGTATTACCGTTTTCTAATAACAAATATATAGCTATAATTTAACTAAATGTATGATCTTATTTTTCTATATAATTGTAAAGTTATATAGCCATAAATATCTTATATCATCTATAATAAATATGTTTATTTTCCTGTTATTTTTGCACATAGGATTTGATGCCATAGGTAACATTTCTTTTTGGTAAACAGATGTTTCCTAACATTTTGTCCGGGTGCTGTGTACATTGATAGTGATACATCTATCACTGTCTCTGTTGCTCAACATTCAGTCTGTCAACTGCTATTTGTTTGCGATTTGTTTGCTCTTGTGCTTATTTATTTAATGCCAAATTTACACTAAACAACTGAACCCCTGGTGAAATTCCTGGTGTTGGTTAAAACTTGAAGTGACTGATGTATGCAAGCTACTTGTGCTAAAAACCTAAAAAACAAAAAAGAAACATGACTTTTAAAGAGACAATGTTCTTTTTAAGCTTCTTATATTTTTCTTTTGTTTTCTCATTGGTTATTGCTTATCATTATTCTCAGTCATAACCAGGCCATTGCATTTCCACACTACAATATTTTCTTAAGAATATTTTTTTCCTGAAATATGCTTGTTGTGAACGCATGCTTGAGTGTGTTGGAACATGTCTCTAAACTTCTTTCTCTTAATGAGGATTACAGATGACACTGTAATCCAGTTTGGCTTCAATTTGACCTTTTTTTTGGAAACACTAAAAAAAGTTGGCAAAAAAGGAAAACTCTCCTAATTTCCAAGTCCTAAATTTGATTAAGCACCAGTAATATTTGCTGCTTTGACCTGAGAGACAGTTAATAAAATGTTTTGTATTCACCTGGTAGGATCTCCAAATCTCAGGCAGAAACCTCCTCCTCGAAGAGATGCAAATCTGGTAAGCTGACCAAAATCATTTATTGATATTTTAAATTCATAGAGAGCAGAATTTACTTAATATTTTTCTTCAATACTCAAGGCATTCCAGTTGCCCAAACCTCCAGAGGCCCCTACTGTGGAAGCGGAGTACTACACCATAGCAGAGTTTCAATCCAGTATCTCAGATGGCATCAGCTTCCGTGGAGGACAAAAGGCTGATGTAAGAGATTCTTATTATAAAATGTGATTATTTAAGTTTTTTAAAAACAAAACAGGAACATCTTTTGACTAATGAGAATTTTATAAAGTATAAATATACTGTATACAGTGAAGTCAAAAAGGGTTTCTTTAAACTTTAATATTAACAAATTTTCAGAATTTTAAATTAAAGATGACTATATTTGAAGAAATACATTTGAAATTATATTTGAAGATTTTATGCACACTTAAGTAATGCAAACAAATTCATTGTAAAATAAGCATATTAATTAGTGGTGATTAGTGATGTTTGAAACCCACTGTAAAATAAATATATTCCATTGTATCATGTAAACATGTAATATGTGGTCTTCAGGTCATAGAGAAGAATTCTAGTGGTTGGTGGTATGTCCAGATCGGGGATATGGAGGGCTGGGCACCCTGCTCCTTTATCGATAAACGCAAGAAGCCCAACCTGAGCCGACGAACCAGCACACTTACACGCCCTAAAGTTCCACCCCCTGCTCCACCAGTCAAGAAACAGGACTCGGAGGAATCACCTTCTCTGGCTGGTTCTGCCTCTAAAGCTCCAGAATCTCCTACTCAGCGTGTTTATGAGGAGCCAGAATATGATGTTCCCGCCATTGGTTTTGACTCTGATCTGGACAGTAATCCTCCAAAACAAAAAATAAACAACTCCCCAAAACCAGAGTCCCGTAGGTTTGAAATTAAAAGCAACCCAGCAGCAGCCGAAAGAATTGCACAAGCTGGCAAAGCATCGCCTTTACTAAAAGTGATGACCTCCCCTTTGAGGAAAAGAAACTCATTGGAGGATGTCAATAAGGAAGAGGTGATTTATGAAAATGAAGGGTTTAGGTTCTCCTCTGATGACTTTGCCAGTGGTTGCGATTTAGATACCCCAAGGAGTCTCACACTGGGTCGTAAACCTTATGGGTCCTCCTCTGGAGGAGGGAAGCCCCTCCGGAAGGTAACGCCGGATATAAGCCGGAGTCACTCTCTTGGCCGTGCTGAGAGACACAGCCCCAAGTCATCCTCAGATGAATCAGGACGCAATCCCAAAAGAGAGCCTGTCATGCGAAAAGATGTGGAGATCCGGGTTGGTCAAAGTCCCTTAGCCAGGCCAAAACCAGTGGTGCGACCCAAACCTCTGCTTTCAAAGTCAGAGCCGCAAAGTCCCGAAAGAATGGACATCAGCAGCCTGCGCCGCCAGCTTCGGCCCACTGGAAGTCTTCGGCAAGGCCCGATCCGTGCAGTACGTGGTGGTGAAGATTCCGAGACTGCTTCCGTTGTGTCCTCTGAGGATTCCATCTCCTCAAGAAGCACCTCCGATCTCTCCAGCGTCTATTCCAAAGGTAGCAGAGGTGGGGAATCCGATCATGAAAGTGTGCTCTACAGGACCACAGATGCCTACGAACGGGCCCAAGAGTCTGAGGTCAGCTTCCCAGCTGGTGTGGAAGTTGAGGTACTGGAGAAGCAGGAAAGTGGATGGTGGTATGTCCGTTGGGGAGATGATGAGGGATGGGCACCTACTTTCTACTTGGAGCCAGTCAAGCATACCCAAAACCTTGGTGTACAAGATGGCCCTCTTGTTGATCTTGGTAGTACCAACAAGTCCAACAGCCTCGAGAAAAATGAGCAGCGTGTTCAGGCCCTTAATAACCTAAACCAGCAGAACCTGAGGAGTATGAGCAACCCTAGCCCACCAATCCCATCCAAACCTCCGGGGGGTTTTAGCAAACCAACCTCAATCCTGAACGGTTCAGGTGTGCGGATGAGGAACGGTGTCCGTCAAGCAGCAGTGCGACCGCAGTCGGTGTTTGTATCTCCACCACAACCTCTGAAGGACACCAATATCCATACAGGGTCTTTGAGAAGAAATGAATCACTGGGTGCAGGCGACCATTTGAGGTCCACAGGCGGTGTAAGGCGAAACTCCTCCTTTACTGCCGTTCGACCGCAGGTGGTGACAGATGTACGGGTCAGGTCTGGGACCACCATTACAGCACCCGCCGGAAGTTCAAGCCCCTTGATTACCCAGAGAAATGGAATTCCAATCTCTACAGTAAGACCCAAGCCCATCGAGAAGACGCACCTCATTCACAACAACCTTCGAGAGGTTTACGTATCTATCGCCGACTACCGTGGCGACGAAGAGACCATGGGTTTCTCGGAGGGCACTAGTCTTGAAGTTCTGGAGAAGAATCCAAATGGATGGTGGTACTGCCAGGTTCTCGATGGCTTACAGGGACGTAAAGGCTGGGTACCATCTAACTACCTGGAGAGAAAAAAGTAATTCCCCAAAAATGTTTTAAACATGCACAATTGTAAACAAATTGTAAAAAGACGAATTGACTGAAGGACTTTTGGTTTGAAACGAGAGGGACAGAGCCTTTAAGAAAGGAGTTTACATTAAAACTAGAGTAATGCAGGTGAATGTTTAGCAAAATACCTGCCGTAACTTTATGCCAAATGGGTGCCTTCGTACATCTTTCACTGAATGTTAAGAGGAATCGGTCAAATACCAGTGAAGCAACGAAAATACCAAACTTCAACTTAGTGCCATAGGCCTACAAGTACAGAAAGCAACAACTTATTTTTGTTACAACAAATGCCAGAGAGAAAGACCATTTCAGCATAGGTGCATAACCAAAAGTGCAAATCCAATCTTAAGCACTTGAAAACAAGAAATTCCTGTTTCAAAATCTTTGAACATAAAAGCCAACATCAAATGTTATCTTAGCATTGAGTACGCTCAAAGAAACGAAGCATAACTTTGATTGTCGTTTTTTTAAAAACTATCCTTTTTTAAAAAAAATTGTTTTGTGTTGATGTTTGTGTTATATCTTCCTTAGAGATGTATTTCTGCTTTCTTGTAACATCCTAACACATCAGAACAGTTCACAGAATCATATCCTGTCCTGATTAGTTGCAGGTCGTTATTGTTTAAGTCTCTTTTGTCCTCCCCATTCTTTAAACATGCACAGGCCAAAATGAATAAAATATGTTAAAGGAAAATAGTCTGTGAAAGCTACATGCATAGATCACTTCATGCCCAGTTAATTATTGGGTTTAAATCCAAGTTTAGTTTACAAAGCGCATCTGTTCATATTAGGAGGGTAGACAGCTTCAGAGGATCGGACTTTAGATATTGCTGCTTTGTGTGTGATAAATCTGTTCATTCAAGAAATCAGGACTGGAAAACCTTTTGTTTTGTTTAGCATTTTATCCCAGGGAAGTAGAGACATTACGTTGAGCCCAAAATGTGATCACACCAAAGAAGAATTACAGACACATTTGCTAGTTTGTTTTAGAGTTAGTATTTATTTTATGGGTACAAATAAATACAGTGTATTCAGCAAAACCTAAACGAGGTTTCAGAACTGAGAACAAAGTCTATTTAATTGTTATATCTGGAAGCACTTGATTTTTTTTTTAACCCAAAGAAAAGCACATTAATATGCAAGGATAATTTTTACTTTACGATATTGCTGGGCAGTATTGAATCTGAAGTTAGACAATAAGCAGTTTAAACTACTATCATAGTGTTTCATTTTCAACAAAGATATTAAAATAAATTCACAAACTTTATCTTAGTCCATAGTCCAATCTCTAATTCTGTTCTTTATAGATGTCTGAGCTCAAAATGATTACTTCCCCCTTATCCAATCAAATAATATTCACTAACAGCATCAAACAATTGATGTTCAAGACTGCTGAAATATTTTTCTAATGAATAGTGTGAGCTCTTAAATGAGTTTAACACTACTTTTATTTGATTTAGTTTTCTGCTGGACAGTATTTTAGTGTTAAACAGTTAAAACATTACCTGCTAGATTGCAGTATTCTATTAAGCAGAAATATTGTTTATTTTGTCTTGTTTGTTGGTTGTTGTGTGATCACACATGGACAATAATGATGAATGAAGTCGTTCATTTGTTGTCAGTCAATGCATTTGAGCTTTTTCTTGAATGCACTGGTTTAAAGATGCAGTGTGCTTCATCAGCATATAATTTATTTTTATTCTATTTATAATTTTTAATTGTTTTTTAATGTTTTTAATACTGTTTTTAGAAGATTCCATTTTATTGTCATTTGACACTCTCTTTAAAACTTGAAATTCCTGGTAGTTCTGTAGTAATTGGCTACTGCTATATTCTGAGCTGGATGATTTATTTTATTTTTTAGTCTATTATGTAGGCCTCTGTTAATTAGGCAGATGAATAATGTCTCCTACTTGCTTAAAATTGGAAGCAGATTTTTAAAACATTTCTTGTGAACATTTTCAAATCATTTTTAAAATCAGAAATGCATTTTCAACCAAGCTGATTGCTGCACCTTTAGCAACTATGGACACTTCCTTTCTCGTTATTGATCCACATATAATGCCAGATTATTTAAACAAAACAATATTTTTATTTCATTGTAACATCATCCTATCACTACCAGATTTTTTTTTTCTTTTTTAAATTGACATGACAAAAAAAAAATCGAAATACTCAGTCAATCAGTCCTATTTAAAAGCCAGCGGTAAAATGGGAATGATCAAATGACATAACATTTTTTAATAAAAACAGCAGGGATCTGTAGTTAAATAGTATATGTGGATCCCTAATTGTGACTGGACCAAATTTGATTTAAATGTGTTTCGTTTAAATTTTATCATTTAAAAAAAAAAACAAGAGAGAAAAAAAAAGCAATAATGGGATTTTAAAGTTGTAATGTGGGTGATTTAGTTTTTAACTTTTAAATTTGAAAATGAAAATCAAGCCATTGCACTCAATTGCAACTCTCTTTTTGACGATGGCATTATAGAAATGTGTCGATTCACTACAGCACAGCGCTCGTGATGGATGTTGCTAAGCTCCATTAACACTTTGCTTTTTCTTCATTTGCGCCTATACGATTTACAAGGGAACTGTTAAGTGTCAAACTAGTTCTTATATTACTTATGTATCTACTAGCTTTGTTTCATGTGTTCTTTATTTATTTAAATTTTTATGCTTTTTTCAGGAATAGTATTGTGTTTTACTGTTTTTTTTCTTTCTCCTGTTCACTTTTGACATTACTCAGATGGAATGAGGAAATGTGCAATACAAAAACAGGCATCTCACCAGTTAAGAACCACAGCATTGGAGAAATCTTTGTTTTTACTTATAATTCTGACAATTTTATGTCAAATAATGCCTGGTTTTGTCCCATCATTTTTTTTCAAAGTCAGAATATATCAGTGTGTGTTCAAATATGTTATGCTGAATGTTAAAATGCCCTGATAGATGGATACCTTCAGTCTGCCGGATTTCTGCATTCATACTTTTTACCTACTGAACCGCATCTCGCTTTAAGGGGTTTAGAGACCTCACAGACCCATGGTGAATCAGTATGGAAATAATAGGGAAGCATGGGCATATCTAATTCTCTGAGGCATTCTACCGATCAGCCTGTCAAATTACAAATTTGAGATGATGGGGTGAATCTATCAGCAGCTATATGAGCGCCACACCACACACTGCCAACTTCTCTACATCCGCCCCCTACATTCCTCTGTTACCATGGCAAACTATATCCTAAATCCCGATAGACATACCGTATCATTGACAGATTTCTTTTTCAGTTTTGTTTAGTCTTCTAACAAGTTCATGTTTAGCTTTAAGTTTATTCTGAAAATGCAGGATTAACTTTCCACACCTTAAAATAACGTGGGCTGCATATATTTGATTCTCTTCCTGTCTGAATTCATTATTATGTGAGCTTACAATGCCTTTGGCAATTGGAATGCTTTTACTGAGAGTTTGAACATAAGAATGAAGAATTTGACTTTGGTTGAAAATGAGGAGGGTTATGAGTGACTGTCTTTGAGTTTCTGGTCAAGAGAAGGGGTGAAATATCTTCACCATTCTTTAGTTATACAGGCCCTTTCAGATCTCTATAGTTTCTTGCTTAATGCTGTGTTTTCTTTTCCGTTATCCTTTTGAATAATCACATTAAGATTTATGTTTTTGTGGGAAAAATGTATGGGATATATTTAGAGGAATGTCCCAGGTTCTGTGTCATGTTGTTGAAAATAATTTCAACCAACTGATCTCTTGAGAAAATGTAACTATTTCGTGAGTTACAGTGATTTTGTGTTAATTCGTACAATGCCATGTGGACAGAGACGTTTTGTTTTGTTTTCTTGAGAAAAGTTCCACCTTCGAAGATTCAAATCCAAAGAGCCATGGATTTGTATGGTGTAATTTATACAGAAATGTACAATTTAAAAAAAAACTGTTAGCAAGAAGGCCCACCTTCATGTATTCTAAAGTTAATTTAAAGTGAACAACATGATTCGTACAGAAACTGAGTTTGTAGAGAAAAGTTAGCATTGAGGTCCTCTTTCATGAATTCAAAAGTACACAAATCTGTATGTTTGTGTGGATGATTCATATGGAAACACGCAAACATACAGAAACGTTATGAATGTCTATGCATTCGTAGAAAGTGATTTTTACAGAAACTTTACAGGGGATGAATCTCCATCTTTAGGAATTCAAAGATAAATGAATTTATATGTTGGGATTCATTCAGAAATAGTTTTTAGACAAATCATAGCATGAAGGTCCACCTTTGTGAATTCAAAGGTCGATGTATTTGTGATTCCTACTGAAATTTTAAAAAAGTATGACGATAATAAAATTATTACCGATATGAATTGCAAGAATGTGTTGGTTTTCAAAGTACACAGCACTTAGTATTGAACCTGGAACAGCTCCTGAATCGAAATAGAAGAATGTTACTTTGCGAAAATAAGACTGCGGGTATTTTTCCTGTTTGTTTGGTGTATTCTGTGGTGGTTTGTGTACGGTAGTTTTTAAACGGTGGAAAGTGAAGGTGAACAGAGGGAATGTTTGTTTATGATGTTCGGTTAGAAGAGAATCCAGTCGGGTAAGGTTAGACATGATTAAACCGCACTAATGGACTTGGAAGAAGTGTTCGCCGGTGGAAAGAAAAAGCAAAGCTTTTTTTACGATAATTAGCACTTCAGAGAAGCTTTCCGCTAGCAGCAGCTCATTATGATGTCACGGTGGCACTGCATTGTCATAACAGCGCTAGCGAGGTGCAGTGCTCTAGAAACACACTAGTTATTTCTGCTGGAAAACTGACTGCAACTTAATTCAAGCGAGCAGCCTCGTCTCCTAGGCCATTGTTTCTCAAAACATGCTTGAGTACACATGCTGAGGTTTAGAAACTTGCAAAGGGATATATCCACCCCAGCTCGCCGCTGCTGCGGACCTCTTTATAACAATTAAAAAGTTGCTGTCAGAATGTGTAAAAGAATAGGACTGCTCGTCTTCAGCTCACTCACTGCGGTGTCAGGAGTACAAGCGCGCTGTGAAATCACATTACCCGAGTGCTCGGTTAATTACAGATGCTTGAGAAGAGCGCCGTGAATACAAATGTCACACTGATTGTGGATGTCGAGCTGCCGGGGGCTCGGATCAGATGCCGAGATAGATTGATCGTGTCTCTAATGGCTCACAGCATGTCGAGATGTATTAACATCATCAAGAGGAATCATTTGAGCTTCCTGCGTCAGCGAATGGCTTGATTTACTGAGGCGTCTATATATGTCGTGTTGGTGTACAACAAAAGTTGTGTGAATGTACGTGATCGATTGCATCCGATGTCAGGGCTGAGAAAATCATGGAACAAGAAGTTACAGGAAGCACCCTGTCACTAGTTATATTTTGATCAATAATTTCACTAATGTTTCATGCGACCTCACCTGGATAATAAGAAAGTAGGCCTGTTTTAGGCATGGATCGTGGTGGAGAGAGTTGAATGTGTGCTAGCTGTGATGTATGAAGTGTTTGAAAGGAGTTTGGTAGGTTTTATTTATCTTTTTCTGTGTTCATTTGCATTTTTGATCAGATGCGTCAGTGTTTGGTGTGAGGCGGTAACCGGGTGTGTTTATGTGTTCACTTGATGCGAACAAGTGCAGAAAGGGAACATGCTGCGGCGGTCTAATCTCTTGCTGTTTTCTGTCCCTGTCTCTGCTTGGCTGTCTGCACTAATTACCATTCTTCTGCTCTTAATTAACAGTCATAAAAAAATAAAAAAAGACCGTGGAGCCAGTAACATCTTGCTTAAAAGAATGTTTGGATGAGCGTCACTCTGAAATTCACATTTATTGAGGTAACAGTCTGCTTATAAGGGTTTTTATTTCTTTATCTTTCCTAAATATAATCTTATACATGTAAATCCTGTATTCTTGGGGCAGTTTTTGAACTATTTTGGAAAACACTTTTTTAAAAAAGTACTCCGAGTGATTTTTCAAACAAAGTTGAATTCTCAGACAGGAAGTGAAGATGCCTATGATAAATAATATGCCACAATGTTTCTCTGTTACAGGATGTAAGGAACGTTTGGCTAGATATTTGCAAAACCCTCTTGTCATATGATATATTAAAAAGTGTGCTATTGGACATATTGAGAAAAGGCCTTGCATTGATATTATTCAGCGCTCAGCCAAATCTACATTTTGTATGCATTTTTTTTTGAAAGATCTAAAGGTCTACAGCTTCAGCTTTTAATTTTCAGCTTTTTTTTGGTTTGTTTTTGTACTTTTTTATGTTTACATTGTATCTTGCATTGTTCTAAAGAAAACACAATAAAATGTATCCTCCTTGTTCTTATATCTCATTGTCATGCTTTGGTCTACATTTAGCAGAGAACATTCATCTTTCATATGCAGAGATTTAGGAGTCAGGTGTCAGGGAGTCAAGAATTTAAGGATCATGTCACCATTTGTCTTTTTCAGTTGAACAAGATGGAGCAATGGTATTTCACAAAAAGAAATATTAGCATGCTACACTTACTATTTCTGCAGTATGTATTAAATGCATAAAAATGCACATTTCTGTTTGCATGGCATGAATGACCCAAATGACATTTGCCAAACTGTAAACTATAACATTGTGGAACATAATATTCCACAATGCAGTGCTACAATGATTGGTTTTCCTTTTTCAGTGGAGTAAAATTACAGTGATTGTTAACCCTGTTTTGACTCTTTTAATTGGACTGCCAAGACGTTGGATAAAATGTAATATAGAACATTTAAAAATCACATTCATTTCTAAGATGATAACTAGACAGCATTCATGTACATGATGGGACCATGTAACAGTGATTTACCTGTCTAAAGATTATGCCCTGCAAGCATAAAGGCTTGCCTGCGAACATAACTCTTGTTATTGCTGCAGTAATAGGCTACTTAGCTTTTGTATGCATATAGTACACAACAGTCATAACTCACAAGTGGAATACTGAATTCAACTTGATGGATGAATTTTCCACTAGTAAAAGAGCACTGCAGTGATGGTATATTTTTAGGGCAGTGTGAAAGTTAATCACCCTGGTTTATTGACTTTTGGATTAATGCAGAAAATACGACCAACAAAAGTTTACTATTCTTTGAAGTTTTGATTGTCATGAACATAGCTACCAATTTTTAAGCCTGTACATTTGGCAAAAAAACAACAACAACAAAAAAAAGCTAAACATGAGCTACCTTGCACACCTTGAATGAAGTGTAGTCTAAGAATCTGCCAAAAGCATCAGTGTAGGCTTAAATGCAAATAAGTTTATTAAAGTCAGATATTCAGTTTCGTTTAAATGCGTAGGCAATTAATTGGTGCATTCCTTTTTCTGCAGAAAGAACACAAGTGCCAAACCCCACTGGTTCTCGTGACTGTTCACGTGACTGTTCTAGACGCGCCATATTTGAATGTGTTCATATATTTTCAGTCTATAACGACTCGTAAAATGGATATCCTGAAAAGCACCGACTGGTGATTTTTTTTTTTTTAAGCAGGGATAAGTACAGTAGCCCATTTGACAAGTGTACAATTTTTTTGATGAAAACTAAAAAGCTTTAGACATAAAGCTGTGTTGACTTTAAAGCTGACTATGCCTTAACAGAAGGACTTGTGAAGCACATGCTTTAAAGTGAATTGTCAGTTTCTACACGTTGTGCTGAACCATAGACTTGTAATATGTAAAGAATGTAAAGTCACTCAATCAGTTCTAATTGTTCGTGGACGCTCATAACCGTCACATGAGGGACATACTGTACATTTGACTAGAAAAAGTAGTGCAGGAGACAATAATTTTGTCCACTAGGGGGCAGCCTTAAACAAGCTTGAATCAACATGTCAAGTGACTAAATCTAGATAGAAATAGTGTGTTCACAGTGGGTTGTCGCCCTGGTTGGTCTCAGAAACCCTTAACTATGAGGGGAGATCTTCATCGTCCTCCTCTCAGCTCCAGAGCACAGCATCAAAGACACCTTTCATCCTTCATCTACACACCTCTGATCTCAGGCATGTCAAGTGCTACCGTTAATCCACCTTGAATGTATGATTCAGGGTCAGGTTGCCATCATGGTTCATGCTGTATATTTTCAGACTTAATTTTGAATTGATTCTTGGTCAGTTGTGGTGACTTACAGATCACTTCATAGGAGGTGCAGTTGAAGCATTCATCCCTTTTTTAAATTGTGGGTATTGTGTTACAGAGGTGTAAAATGAAAAGCACTTGAAGCACAATTGTGTCATAAATATTTACATTTTAACAAAGAAGGCACAGAATAGACACACCGCTTGCTGAAACGCATCTGCAAAGTTTATTGACAGTCATCTTTGACTCAGACGAAACAAAGCTTCATAAACTGATCACAGACTTTTAAGAAGAAAAGAAATCTGAACATGGGTTTGAGTCAAAAACTGAATGCCACAATAAGCAGAGACATCTCTCGTGACTAATTCACTACTGACCTCATGGACTCTATGAATCAATGATTCAATTAACACAGCCCTTGAATGAACCCTGGGAAAGAGGAATCATATCTTTTTGATTCAATATAGTTTGGTCCCACTGTTCACCAATGGGTAATGAGTGAACGAAACACACCGAAAACAACAATTACTAGGATAAAGAAAAGCAATTCCAATCATTTTTTAAAACATGTATATATGTAATAAGATAAAAAAGCTTCTGTTTTTATCACCATTGAAAAAATATTCAGATTTTATCAACATTGAAATTATTTAAGGTTGGGGTGATAATTTATGCAATCCCTGATCCCATTTGTTTTTACTTCACAAAACATTACAACTTTTTTTCCTGAAGCAAACAAAATTATTGGCCGTTGTGCGAATATGGCTGTTTTTGTTGTATCTAGAGCTTTGATTAAAAATAATTCTAAAACAGGAAAGCTAAATAAGGTAAATAACATTTACCACAGAATCTGCAACACGCTTCAGATTCAACACATCGTACTCTACACGCGGTACATAAATAAAGTACATTACAGGGTCGACAACAATCAAAAGTGAATCCAACTGTGGCGCAGCGGTAAGGACTGTATGTCCTCTGAAGGTCCTTAAAAAACAAGGTGGAGTATCGAGAATGTCAAATAAATAATCCCATTCATAAATGATAGAAATGTGGGGTAAGATCAGTACACTTATTCAAACAGGATTAATTTAATTTTGTCCAAATATCAACAGAAAGATGATGTCAAAAACTGGTACAATTTTTCAAAACAAATTACAATAAAATGTTATAAAGTGACAGAAACACAAATTGCCCTTATATTACACCTAAATTGTGCAAAAGACATAAAATACAAAACTGGGGTGAAAAAAAAAACATTAGGAGGGAGAATATTGATTATTTTAAAGTGACAGAAATTTATTTTTAAAAAAGTGCAAAATTTGTTTGATGGAAAAACTTTGTCAATTTGCTGTTTTTAAAAAGGTTTGTAAAATCTTTCAAAAAAATTTTTTAAAACAAACTCTCTAAACAGAAATATTGGGCATTTCGGACATTTTCAGAACTTTTAGCAAGTACAGTTCAGTAAAATTTCACCATAAATAGACAACTCAGAAGAAAATACGCTGCCAATGAAATCATAAAACACCTGATATCAAAAGAGGGAGTGTACATAATCTTTAGTTCATCTTGCTCCCAACACAAAGCTGGTTGTGATTGTTTACTGCGAAGCCCCTGATTGGTGTACTGCTCACAGCTTGTTGGGTACAAGAAAACCAGCACAAACTTCAAGAAATACACTTCTGTATAAACTACAGAGGACTGACAAACTATACAATCATAATTTCGGTCCAATAATTCAAAAAAGAGGAAAAATAATAATCATAAAAACAAAGCGCTATAGCAACACCTCAGATACAGCTATGCTAATAGGTTCTTCTAATTAACATAAATTAACATTCAAAAGTGAATCACCACTTCAAACAATAGAGTAAAACTCTTAACAAAATATCCTGTCAAGACTGACAGGACATTTTCTCGACACGGTGTTAGCATTGCCTGAAGGAGAGCTGGCTAATACTAATAGCAGCATTAATTTAAGCGCCAGTCATCACGATTGCTTTACACAAGCTAACTGGCTAGTTATGAACAATATTAGCCCGCAGTCCATTGTAGTTCACTGATTACTCTTGAGCTGCTTTAACATCCACACGCACACAAATGCACATCGTTGTGTCCTGTTTTGCTTTTTTGCCATCAATAGAAAAAAAAAAATGTTGATCATGGATTTTGTGGGATATTCAAGTGAAGTTTATAGGGGATCTAGAACCAAAAATCAAACCTGCTCCTGCTGACATGAATACAAATGATCTGTCACATTAAGAAGAATAGGACATCTAACCTCATCAATCTCATGAAAACATGGTCTCATCACATTTCAAGATTTTTCAAGATTATAAAGACAATGAAAAACAAGCACACACAAATGCACAATTAAGCATATTTCCCACACATAATAATGTTTTGCTTTACATTTTTTGGTGATTTTTATTATAGATTGTCATGATTGTATCTGTTTAAATTAAAGGTAAATTAAAGGTACTATACATATTATACAAACAAAAAATACAATTTTGACTATACAACATTATTATTTTTCAGTGTGCAAACTTTGCACAACAATGGACATTTTTATTTTTATTTTTTTTAATTAAGAGGGAATATTTGCTTAATTGTCGTAAATACTGTAAATGTCTTTAAATGTCTTTAAATCAAAATCCAAACTCCTATTTCTTTCTTTAGATTTTTGAGGTGAAATATGAAAGATGAAATTTTTGTGACATTCATCTATGCATTTCACCTCTACAATATAAAACTTGTATTAACTTCATAAGGGATGTAGTTTATCTTCCAATGGTCAATAGTACAGCAGCAGGCCTTTCTAAACCTTAATTGTCTTAGAATGACCTCGAGAAGCTGTTTGGATGCAGTTGTAAAGCTTCAAAAAAAGAATTCTGCTGTCAAATGCTACTTTTAACATGAATATGGCTTTGGGGGTGAGTCAAAAAGAAACTGATCATCTTTCTGACCCCGCTTTTTTCTTTCTGTATGCCAGCAGGAACACTCAGCCGGCCTGTTTCCCAAACATATTCCATTTTAATCAATTTGCTATTTCATCAGTGGCCTGTGCTCGCTATTATCCCCATACACACCATTTTTGGCCTACGGAAACTGCTGGCAGTGGGGGGCTGGGAGAAATATGGATTAACTGGGCAAATCAAATATCCTCTCACCACAAATGACTCTTTCATTGGTTAATGCCTCAAGGCTGTTTTCCTTCTTCCTAGATTTTGCTCTCCATGGCAACATTGCAATTGCTTTTGCAGAAAACCAAGAGTGTGCATGTTTTAGGCGAGAACAAGTTCACAGT
Organism: Enteromius mattozi; assembly: GCA_032359235.1. Taxonomy (NCBI): domain Eukaryota; kingdom Metazoa; phylum Chordata; class Actinopteri; order Cypriniformes; family Cyprinidae; genus Enteromius; species Enteromius mattozi. The sequence goes on from JAUMHE010000042.1 coordinate 23,146,289, forward strand.
AAATCAAGGTTTGATTAGGCCAACATGTTTTAGGGTCATGAGATGAGGTGCTCTACTTCTCTGTGGCAATCACATTTACCAGCGTCGTTGGATCAATTGAGATATCCGATATTAATGTTCTTTAAATGAGTTGTTATATAACTGAATATATGTGTATCTGCCACATAACTCATTGGTTAATCATTCATGTGTATTGTTTTAACAAATTATATCTCTTTAATTCTACCACAATGTCCTGCTTGTTGAACGCACGCAAAAGCATAATTATAGTGGATCATTAGCTGACTTCACCTGCTACCTACCAAAGCTTCATATTACATTACAAAACACATGATCAAAAAGTCATCAATGCGCAAAGACCTCCAGATTAACTCACTTTATAGCATGTAGTACGGGCAAGCTGTCGGTTACACAACTAGCATGAAATGGTGAGGTATGAAAAGCACTGTACCTTTATATAAGTCTTTCAGCCTCTGTCTCAGCCCAGCACAGACAAAAATTGTGAAACACTGAGACGTTTTTGTATGAATTTCAATGGTGAAAGTGCCTTAGCTGGTCTGACTAGATAGGACAGCAGAAGCAAAAATTAATAGACTGTAACACCCCCTATTGAATATGATTCCAGCTTTAAAGGATACACAGCTATACTATGAATGATAGTCTATTATGGCTCACGGAGAAGGTAGAAGAAATGGGAGATGTGCAACCTTGAATATATCTTAAATGTCCTGAATTTGATCTGTCTTACGTCAGTTGAAAAGCCAGATGCTTCTAAAAAAGCAGCAACATCACTGGTTACCATAGCAACAGAGACTTGAGCATGAAATACAAAAGACCTTAGTGAACGGATGCCTGAGCCTTGAAGGTTCAAGGGTTCAAAAGTCATCGCCATGGGAAAGGAGACCCATGCAGTGCCAGAGTCCCTGAACTGTGACACCAACCCTCTCTTGAAACAGAGATCTATTAGAGATCCTTAATGGCCCTTATGAGACTTGGGTTTGGGGGGTGAGGGGGCCCCCCTAAGTGCTCCGGTAGGTTTTTATAATGTCTTTGATAGCTCTCCTACAGATAGGACAACTAGCGTTGGCCATTTTTTTGAGGCGGAGGCCGCAGGTGTAGCAGAGACACATGTGTCCGCAGGCGTAGATGACCGTGTCCACTGTGTTTTCATAGCAGATAGAACACTCGTCCTGCCATGAGCCTGAGGCAGATGGGAAAGTGGGAGATTTGGGGAGACTGACGGGCGAGTTGGGTGTTGTTCCTGTGAAATGGAAAAAAAAACTGATTACCATTCAGTCATTTATAATTGGAGCAGTTATGAATAACAGTATGTCTGAACATAAAGACCTTCAGTGGAGCTGCAGAAGGCAGCAGAACAGCCACGTTCATTGAAACTGGGTTCTGGGCTTCCACCACACAGGCCTGAGGGTGAGAGAGGCGAGGCAGAGGGTGAGCCAGGGCTGGATGGGTCACGAGCATCACCCAAGAAAGTGGAACCTGAAAATGCACATAGTATATAAACAGGTGAGATTTTTTAATTTGATTCAGTTCCTTTCAATTCAGTTCAAAATGTATGGTTTAGTTCAAAATGTAACCTAACTGGGTAATTGGTTAACATGGTCAAATTGTTGACTATAATTGTAATGGCACAAACATTTCAATGAAACTCTGTACTTTAAACATGGCTTCCAACCTGTGGAAATATTATTGCGCAATATAGATTAGATGGTGAACATTAAGAATAATATTCAAAAAAGCCTATATCTGAAGCTGTTATTGCAACTCTTCACAGAACTACATAGAACATAATGTATAATGGCACAGGTGCTGCATTTGTGAATGTTTTTGGGGTGTTTGTTTCACTAATCTCAGTACATTATTCTGGCTGCAGAAGCTTAGGATGGAATCTGAATCTGACACCTTTAAAGATCATGATGGCCTGAGACTGTTAACAGATCTGGCATTCGAGCAACCAAATGGGTAAGCCACCTTGCATTACCCAGCATTTTAACTGCAGACATAATCTATAAAGTTTGAATAAATCAGAAAAGCAATTCTCTCAGTGAAAGATCACCATTAGGAACAATTATCGACTTATTCACTGAACTGCCAATAAATTCAGCCTACTGACTGGTTGCTCATATAGTAACAAAAATACATTCTCAGTTTTGAACTAAATAGTATTTTAATATAAGTAAAAAATTATTGATATCTTTTTTTTGTTACAATACATGATTAAATATGGTGTATATGATCAATTATTGGAGGGGTGGGATCTGTTCAAGTTTTAATAGAATTGTTAATGGAATCATTAGGGAAGTCATTAATTGGAATTTCAATCCGTGCTGGACTCATTCATTTCCTTACAATTTCCAACCTTAACAAGGGCCATGGTAAGATTTCTGGTCCTTTTTATGTAGTCTGTAGAGCTGAGACTGAATTAAATTGAACTGACCTCATTTCCAGTTTACTGGAACTTCTGATATATGTCTGTGTAAATGAGGGAGAATTGGCTGAACTGAAACTAACCTGAAACCCTCTATTGAACCTAAAACCCATGAATACATGATCCTCTGAGATCTGTATGTGTGTAGTGTGCATTTACTGTAGATGAGGTCTATGACAATATTAGATGGGAGTCAGTGGGATTCCCCAAGGTCTTGTTTTAGGTCCGTCACTGGTTTGATTTACATGTGTGTGTTCTTTGCTCACATGTTTGCATACAGTATGCTAGTCCTACAGTGTGATCCTTTATTAAGATGGAGACAGGGTGAGGGGTTATATATGGGGTGGGGTCCATTGAGCGTGATCCTTTGTGAGTCTGACGTGCCATTCCACCTTCCTGTCATTCCACACATAGACATATCATAAATCCCCTTCTGTAGGCCCCAGCAACTGGCCCTGGATCACAAGGGCCAGGCCTCTTCAAGAGCATCTCTACTAGATTAACAGGGACACATGAACAGCTGAGTCTCTCTAACCTCCACCCGTAGAGGGAGAGACTTCAAAAAAACCTATTAGAGAATATCAGGCCTCCGTAAAGCCTTTTGCCATGCATAAAATGAGCACTATGTGCAAACATGGCAGAAAGGCTTTTCTGTATTTTGAATACTAAAAGGGTACGGACTACACCAGCTTGCATGGTATTAACAGTCACATTGTGCATTTGTCAAATAATTCTGTCTATGCTTAAGTAAAGGTGTGAGCTGCATGTCTCCACATATGTCCTATATTAGGGGTCTCAGATTTAAATTATTGGTGGCTACTAGGAGTAGTGCACTGCATTCAGTGTGTAACCGATTTGGTACAGAAAACTGATTAGTACGTACAGTAAGTAAATGTCACACTTATTAATTTTCAAAAATATCTACTAATTGAATATTAACACTGATTTCAAAACTAGTATATTTCATATGCACAGATTCTGTCTCTAAACCAATCATATAGTATTTGTTACATCACATGCGTTCAGAAATGAGTTACTGTACTGTAGCTAGCAGACACCTGCAATACATTGCAGATAAACTGGGAATGAAGAAAGTCTGAATTATCCAGATCAATCATGGCATCAATCATGGATTCTCCTGATCAGCCATTGTCTATGGCAACACAGTTACAACTTTTAAATTTTTATGTTGTATTTCTTTTTCTGCAAGTTATTTTGTGAATCAAAATGGTAAACTACTTACAAATTAATAATAATATAGTGATTATCATTGTTATATTAATTATCATCATTTACTTGGAACCAAATCCTAAAGCCTAAGCTTACATAAAACTTCATTCTTTTGCGGTCTTGCAAGCTCTGGTATTTCTTCCAGGTTTCCTCATTTTTCATGTCTTCATATTATATTCCCTCTCCCGTTACTGTTGAATGAGCACAATGAGACCATTTTCTAACAAGTAAATTGTTATTACAATGGCGTTTTGAACCTTGAATCTTGAAAGAACAAAAACATTATGCTAAGAGGGAAATAGGAATGAGAAATAGAGAGAAGAGATGTAAACGAGAGAAATGCTCTCAAATGAATGTTCTCAAATGAAGTGTGAATCGCCCACTCTCCTCTTCACTTTCTCATTTCCTTTCCTTCACCGCATGCTAATGAGATGGGGTGAGTGCGTAGGTGGAGGGAGGGGAATGTACTTCCAGTGACACAGACATCTTGGAGAGTGCATGCAAAGCTAACAGAGGTCAGAGACCACCCACACAAACTCCTGTTAGACTTCCTGTTTTTAGTGGTGTATGTTTTTGTGTGCACGTACTTTGTTGAGTTCAAACTTTATTGGGAGCGCGTCAGTTGCAGGTGCGTGGGTGAGACCTGGAGCACTGTCTGGTATTCTGAAAGGTTACTGGAGTCTGCTTGTATTTTTGGTGTCAACAAAATTGAAATGATTAAAATCAAATAAAGTTTTGAAATTAATCCTGTTGATACCAACAAAAGCCACAGAACAGGTTTTGTAAAGTTCTTAGGGGTTATATCTTTTTCTTCTCCTCTGAAGAAAATGCATGTTTGAGGGCCTAAACATGCTTCAAAACTCTGCACAACTTTGCACAAGTATCAGAAGTGGCAAAAAAGTGGATTTCAGAAAGAGGAAGCTGTTGCAATTCTGGAATACAATGTCCAATCAGTCCTAAACTTTACAGGTTTCATAAGAGTTCTGGCCAGATGACATGCACATGCCAATATTCAGTTACAGTAATAGTGCTACCCGCTGACAACAGGAAATGGCATGTTTTACAATGCAATGCACTCCCTGCAACATATTAATATATGCCATCAAGTTCCAAACATGCTATAAACATGCTATAAACCATACTAGAAACACATGGCTAAGTGCTAAAGCATGCTACTATGCCATAAAACAAGAAGTTGTTGTAACTGGTTTTGTCAGTCGGTGTTAAAATTAAAAAAAATTAAATTTTCTGCTAACATTTGAGTGCTGTTGAGCGGATTCTTAAACACCACTTTGGCCAGTGTGTCAACAGATATGACTTTGATTGGCTACAATAATCATCGCTTTGCACTCTTCGCTGAACACTTACACAGAAGCACACAGGGACATTTGAAAGCAGGTGTCTGTTAGCAGATCCATCTATGTACATATAGATCTGCTGATAGACATGGATTTCAAACGCTCCCCTGTGCTTCTGTGTGAAGTGATGATCACAGCAGCCAATTACAGTAATATCTGTTGAGCATGTGAACACAATGGCCAATTAGCATTGTTTAAGAATCCGCTGAACAGTGCTCAAATGTTAACGGGAAATGGAGGTTTTAAAAATTTTAGTACCAACTAGTACTGAAGTCTGTACTCAAATACGCAGTGTCCAATATGGTCCAAAGTCAGTTCTGGCCTGAACACATCTAAAGGCCAACAACCAGTTACTTTACTGTAATGCCACCTTCTGGCAGCAGGAAGTGTGGAACATGTAAATGACTGACACGTTCCTCCTTTATTTACCCATGTTCAACACTTAAACAAGTTGAATGCACCATAGTTCTAGTGCATCCAAATTCCTACAGAGAGTCTCTTGTTGGGTACTCTATTGCACTACTGGGCCTTCATCAGAGCTATCAGATGATGATCAGATTTTAAATGTGAACCTTTTCCATGGTTTGAACTAAACGTCTGTTACGAAAAAAACACCCGAAGTGTCAGACTAACACATCTGGATAATGTAACACAGAACTACAGATTTGGGATGCTTACCTAAAATCCTTAGCTGCGTGACAGCACCATGCAGTCCAAAGAACATCCATAGTGGTCGTGAGTTGTCCACACACACCTGCATCCCAACATTGTTGCCATTATGACTCAGAATGACTTCCCCTTCCTGTGTGACCAGGAAACCCAGGATATCGCCACTCTGCAAAGCAGTGGGCACCCTGCACACTGCCCAAAATTCCTTACGGTCCACCAGCGCCTCAGGATTGTAAGGGAGGTCGCTAGGGCGAAGCACTGCTGGATCACATGACGTCACACCATATGAGAGAGACCCAGATCGAGCAGGGCTGGACTTAATGACTTTGATGAAGATGGTTTCGCCAATTCGCAGGGGGCGATCTGTGAAGACCAGCGTGCGTTCTTCACGGTTGTGTTCGGATCGGGCCACGGTCTGTTCGTTAAGGGTTTTTATGTGGGCACCTCGGAGCTGGTGGAAACGTAGGTCACATTCCAAGGTGTGAGGAAGCAGTGATGACTGCTGGGAGTTCATGGAATTTTGAGGAATGGGACAGGCGACAGGGGCGGGTGGGAGCCGAAGTCTGGCATCATCTTGTTGCAGGTTAAGATCGCAAAGACTGACGGACAGGCGGGAGGTGTCTGCTTCACGTCGTAATGAGGTGGATCCACGCACTGTGGTGAAGGATCGTGGGCGGAGAAGGTCTGGAGGGACGACTTCACTGTCTGTGGGACAGAGGTGGGATACGTAGTTAGCTATCAATTGTCAGATTAGCATTTTGTACTACACCATTGGTCTCAGACTCAATTTCTGGAGGGCCACAGCTCTGCACAGTTTAGCTCCAACCCTAATCAAACACACCTTATCCAGCTAATCAAGGTCTTCAGTATCACTAGAAACCTCCAAGCAGGTGTGGTTGGAGCTAAACTGTGCAAAGCTGTGGCCTTCCCAAAATTGAGTTTGAGACCAATGTATTACAAAGTATGATTTTTTGAATGGTTGATCCTAGACAATCGAAAAATACTGGGTGGTTTGCAGCCCTACAGATTTAAATGTCTATCACTAAATATGCCACCCTAATGGGGCCTGGCTCAACTGTTTTAGAGGGTTCCCTGTTGAATAAACTAGCATATGCTGGTTAGGTACAGTATGTTTTGAAGCATGGCAGCTAGTTTGAGCTGGTTTAAGATGGTCCTTAGCTGGTTTAATTAAGCTGGTAATGTGCTGGTCCTAAGCAGCTAGATTCTGCTAAACACCAGCCTAAACCAGCTCAAACTAGCTGCCATGCTTCAAAACAACCAGCATATGCATATGTTGAGCCAGGGTCCATTAGGGTGGCATAATTAGTGATAGATTGGTTGGTTTTTGGGGTAAAAAGACCAACCTAGGAGACCAACTAAACATCAGCTTGACCAGGCTGTGAGGGAAAAAAAAGCTCTTTTTTTCAGAAGCATAGAGATACACAGATAAGTCTTTTTGACAGCTAACACAAACATAGATGCTACAGAGGCTATTTAACAAACATAAAAAACCCCCAACAAAAAGTCCTGTTACTGTTCACATCTCTGTATCTGTACAATGCGCAAACAAAAAAAGTGAGTTCAAAACAACATACATAGCATACATGTAACGCACTACTATTTTACATAAGAGCTAAAGTTGTTTCCAAAATGGCTGCCAGGGAGTGTCTCTTTACATTCTTTACCATTTATACCAGATACTCATTGGCTGCCAAGAATAGAACTTTATAGTAATGTAATAGTAGGCTAGCATAGTACTATAAGCACAACATACCCACTGCTCCTCACCCGTCTGCCAAAAATAGTGCAAAATATGAATGAAATGCTGCGCTAGCGAAGTGTTTTGCGTACACTAAATTTAATTCCCCACTCCTAGTAGCCTAAAATAGCTTATTACAGTAGTTTAGAGGTAGGCTAGCTTAGTTTATCACAGCTCAGCACTCAAACAAGCTGAAGACTGTCATTCCCCCTTTTGTAACTGATAGCCCCACTGGAGTGTGCCCTGTATTTAGACCTCATCTGTGCATTCGAAGACAGTCAGACCCCAGACAAAAATATTAGCACTAAAACTAGCCTGCCGCTGCTAATTAGCTTGTTAAAATTAGCCTTTCCTCCTAAGAGCCACACCTTTGATATTTTTTTTAAAGAAAGGGAGAACATTATTTAACCTACCCGGTAAAATGGATTTTGCATGCTATATTTAACCTATACATTTGCATCAGAAATATACATACATGAAATGAAGTTTGGAGATTGGATGGATGGATGTACAGTATTTAAATATTTTAACATCGACCCTGTGCAATATTTGTTTACAAAGTTTAGCGTGAATAAATGACTATAAGGTGCTTTGCATTAGCATCCTCACAGCAGTGCTGGTTTGAAAGAAAGAAAGAGATGGTTACAAACAGAAGGAAATGACCAAAAGATAAAAAGAAGGTGGAGGTCAAGAAGTGTGATAGATGGAGATAAAAGGAAAGTGAGAGGCTTTACCTCCAGAGGGCCTCTCTCTCCTTCTGCCTCTCTTTCTCTTCCTGTGCCTGTCTCTATATATCGACAATGACCCGCAAAGACTGTTGATTAGCTCTCGTCTCAGATAAACCCTCTTAGACCCATTACAGTATGTGTGAGTGGCTCAGCAAACAACAGTGAAAGAGAAAAAGCAGTTCTCTAACCCTCTATATTTAGTTCTATAAGGACTTAACTCATTCAATCAGGATGAAGGACACAATATGGTTTGCTTAGAGATTAATCCCTTAAATACAAGGCGAACAGGTCAGCAAATGACTTATTCCCTAATAATACGCAAAGCTACTGTGCAAACAGAATGAAGCAATATCTGTGACACGACTGTTTTTCTTTCTATCCTTCAGAAAAAGAGTCAACAAGAGTCAACATTGAAATACTTGCATAGTACAGTTAGGGTAAGTAAATGGTTAAGTGAAATATGAAACACAACATGTTTGACATGTAATAAGGCTGCTAAAACTTTCTTAACCATATTTGTGTGAGGTCTTGAGCAAGTCTGAGCTTGAATGCATGTATATGTATCACAGAAGATACTGTATAGATCTCCATTGGTAATGCTTTGCAATTATGTTAACTTTAATGTTATGCTTCTTTGCACTATTTTTCAGAGTTTATTAATTGAGGTAATTATCTAATATAACAAAATATGAAATGCTGAGATGTTAAAAATGAATTTGTATATATAGAAATTAATATATAAATATATACTCTAAAATTAATGCAAATCATCTTTTCATGTTAGCTGTTAGATTAATGTGAACACAAAGGTTCTTTTTGTAAAGTGTTGCCTCTCCATTTTCTGCTCCTCCTGCTTGTGATCGCAATGTCTAGTTTGGATATTTGGATATATACATCTTCCCTTTGTCAGCACGCTTACTTATAAATGAATCCAAATACATAGTCTTTTATTTGCATACAAAAAAACCTGCCTGCTGCAAGAGGTGCTCAGAACTGCAAATCTGTGTCGCAACATAAGGACTTAATTTTTTCTTATTGATCCATTAAAAACATTTTCTAAGAGCTTCAAAGTGTCTTGTGTGGTAGTCTGTGCTAATTAGCAAAATATTAAACACTCCTAAGGAGAGCGTGGGGATGGCCCAAGGGCACTAACTCAACACAACTACAAAATTATTAAAGGTGAGATGGAGATAAATTTAAACCTGTTACAGTCATTTATGGGCAAGAAGGAAAAAAAAAAGTCACAGGAGATTGTCACAACTGCTGGCTGTGGTAAATCGCGCTCTCGCTTCCAGAGCGGACAGGCAGGACTCGGAGGCAGAACTGGGTTAAGTC
>JAUMHE010000042.1:23162634-23188344 GCA_032359235.1 Enteromius mattozi
TCATATTGTAATACCTATGTCATACCCATGTCATTATACAAATTTGTGTCCTCATAAACCACATAAACATGCACACTATATACTTACTTTTGACCACAGAAAAAAATTATTTAACAAAGCTGGTCTGAATTTGTAAATGGGCTAGTAAATAATACCCTTACAAATTGTAGGCAAAAAAAAAATAATAAAAAATTGCTCTCAAAAAGAAATGGCAACAAGACAAAAAATAGCATTTCCTTGTAAAAATGTACTGAAATAATTTAGCTAAATAACTTAATGTGTAAAATTGTTTAGACATCATTTTTAAAGTATGTGTGTGTTCTCCAAACTAACTGTATTTGAACTATTACTCAAGACTATGATAAATCATAAATTAATCATAGCGCTATCAATCACACGCTCTTGGCTGTTTATGAGTTATGGTGGATTTATTAAATGTCAACTTGAAGACTACCCTGAAATGGATCTCTGGCAACCGTGGCATCAACTTCAAGCCAGTGTACGTTTCAGCCATGCATTCTCATACACACCAGTGTAATAAGCATGTTATGCTGGTACCTGAAATGATCTCAATCATTAGTGAAAGCTGTGTCGTTAGTGTGGGTGTGTGCGTTTGTTATTGTGTACAGTGTAATCATTTGTACATGTGTGTGTGTGTGTGTGTGTGTGTGTTTTAAACTCACAGGTGCATGAGAAAATTTCATCGTGTATTTAAGCCCCAGGCACTCAAAACACAGTTTCACAAGATAAGAACAGTTAGAATTACAAAAGAACAATTTATGGCATCTGTACAAACAGGCCAAAGAACGTTCAAATACATCTTCAAACCTCATTCTGTTAATGGTTTACAAATGGTTCCACCAATTTAGACCAGTTTTTCCATGCCCAATCAAAGCTGTATTTATCTAGCACATGAATTGAGAAAAACAGGAAAGCATTTCTTTAAGATTAACATGCATTCACAACCTGTTTTTCTTCTCTAACGCGACATTTCTGAGTGAGAAATTATATTCAGTGAGAAAAATGTAGGTCGGGACTTATCCACTGGGATTTTCATCCTTCGAGAAAAGTGGGCGTTTTAGACCCGATTTTGCGTTTGCCTTGGATTGTGTAGGCCTACCCCTTTTGAAACACTGCTTGGAGCCACTTTTAACTGGGACGTGGTGACTGAAGGTCAAGTTCACCGTTTAGAGCATTGCAATGTATCCCAATGTTAATTATTTTTTCTTATTTGTCAACTTGTTGCAATTTGTTCATTAGTTAATTACATTAACATCAGCCAAAAGCAACCTAAAACAAAGACTAAATCTTTATTTATTCATTCATTCAACCATTCATTTAGGGACGTGAATGGTTTACAACAAGACCAAGACAGTGTATTAATAAAGTAAATATATATAGGGTCAGTTCTTGATTCCTCAGGCTTTGCGTACTGTCGCTAACAAGTTCTTCCTTCCCACGTCCTGTATATAAAGGCATTTCATGTCAGCCCACAGGAAACTGAGACTCAAATGTGATTGTTTCAGTTCTGGCATCAGCACTCCAGGAGCAACGTTTGATGGAAATACAGGAAGAGCTCTTTTGATCTTTCTCTGCAGGCTCTATGCACACTTACAAACCCTTCTGGGAAAAGAAAATGTGACGTACTGCTGGAAGGTGAAAAGCGCGAATACACACACACGCGTGTTTCAAATGACGGATGACTAGTTTGCTTTTTAATGTTTGTTCATTGTTTATGTTGCAAAAATTGTGCAGAGAAGTTTATAGTGCACTTTCTGAGCTCATGCTTACTGCTTATGTACACAGTGTGAATACTGCTATGATAGGCAGCGAAATACTGCTATTACATGCAGTGTAAAACAGGTCTCACACACACACATTTGTTGGTTTCTGCATGGCAGTAAACCATCGAAGAACATAGGTTCAGCAGTGCATGTCAACGCTGTCCTTCGTGAAGCAAAGGTACAGATAAAGTTACTCGCACACGTAACAAAACACATCCCACACAGTGGACAGATAGCAGACAGAGAGGCTGCCGTCAATTGCCACAGAGCTCAATTAGGATAAATGGAGCTATCTCTGGTGTATGTGACCTGGTTCTATAATTAACCCTGGGGGATGACAGCATTAAAGCCTGCTGCATGTATGCGTGTGAGATGTGAATGTCTCGCCTCTTACTGCCAAACCCCCCTTCCGTGCACAAACACTCGTACGTACACTCGGCGGTACATCAAAGCGTGGCGTATGGTATGTTCTGCTCATGACAATGTTGACTGTGATTATATACAGCGATACATCTAGACCACTGCCTTCAAGTTTAAGCTCTCTGATTTACTGTGTGTTTGGAGCAAGAGCTATTCTTGATCATACGCTTACATAAACAGTAAAAATAAAAGTTTTTAAGACAACTTTATAAGCATTAGCACATTACCTAAATGGGGGAAGTGCACCTTAGTTCACGAAACGGGTCTGAATGATTTGTTCAAAACTTAGATTGGTCGACTTCTCTAGTTCTTTTAGTTTAAGAGTAGTCAGTTTATTATCTTAAACTGTCTTTTCTGCTTAACTTAATTAAAAAAGCACTTATACATTTCTAAATGTTAGCTTAAACCGTTCTAGCAAGAACAGTGAGTTAACTGTTGCATAGGGAGGAGACAAGCAACAGCCTCACACATGCATAGTGAATGTGTTACAGTGCTCGATTAACAGGATTTCATAGACAAAAGAACCTTAAATTCTAACTATTTAGGAAACCATGCACAAACTATTCATAACAATTTTTATGCACATCATGGCATAAAATGGTGTCTAATTTTCACCATTCTTTGAAAAATGTTTCAGCAAAACTCTTAATAAATTGTTAAAAATTGTATAATTTATGCTGCAAACTAAGTTTTTCCAATTTAAAAACAAAGCTAGCAATAAAAACCGCTACTTCAGTTTTCGTTTTACAGTGCGTTATAGCAGAACATTTAGACTTGGCATGAACTGGCTGAACTACTGTATGCACAGTTATTTTTCTCACCCAGCAGTTGCACTCCTCTGGTCAGACCGTAGACATCAATGAGGGCCCACAGTGGCTCTGTGGTCCGAACGCCGCTGAAGAACAGCATAGGGCTGGAATCGTTGATGCGGTAAAATACTCTCCCCTTCTTATCCACCCAGAAGGAAATGAGGTTTCCTTCGTTTGCAAACTCTTCTGGTAGGGCCTTGGCCCAGAAGCCGTTCTGGGATACCAGGTCAGGGCAGGCATATTTGGGCAGGCTGTCGGGATTGATTCGAGATGGGTCCTTAGAAGTAAAGCCCAGGCGGAGAGCACCACTCCAGCAGCACTGCTTTTTAGTTATCTAAATACAGGAAAATGCCTCTGTTATCATTACAAGATTAGACAGTGTTCTTTATGGGTCATTGTATAGCATAGAATGTTTACTCTCAGAAATACTAATATACACCTTGATAAGGTGTTTAAAAACTATGGTTTTGATTTATTTTTGTCATACAATATATGAAATACAGGACATATTTTATGCAGAAGTTACTTTTTAATGGCCACTGGCAGCAAGAAAACTATTTTTTGTAAATGCAAAGTTCTGTCATGAAACTCTTGATGGTGCAGGCTGACAGATTCTAACTCAATATGATATAACCAAATAATTATTCACATGGCACACATGACTGGTTTCTTTCACATCAGCAACCAGTGAGCTTGCTGCTCAACATTCAAGTACTTGACTAGTGTTTTCTGTAGCAGTTTCAGTGTGTGCTTCAGAAACCCTCCGCCTTCCCTAGCTCCACCTGTGTAGATCTGCTATGAGTATTTCTTCTGCTATGCTGCTGCTGCCAATACATATCTATTCCACAAAGACCAAAAACACGAACATTGCCATGTACAGTATATTACAATACTAAAGCTCTCCGAGAGTTGTCATGGCAGAAATGTTTTTGTTTCCCAAACAAAAATTCTTCATCCGCATTCATTTTAATCGCATTTCTGTTTTGGGCAAACAACTGGGATTTTAATTTACATTTCTTTCATGCTTGTTTTTCCTGTGGGCTGAAGCAAGTTTCTACTTCATTTCTTTAAAACCTTGTCATACGTTTCAACTTAATTCTATCAAAGTTTGACTTGTCTTTCCTTTTGTAGCAGTGCTGAAGGCCAAACAAGGGGCACGTTGTGTGATGGTCATAAATGGTTGAGCGTAGGGGACGATTGAGGGGATGTATGAGGTAGCCGTGTGGTGTGTTTGGAGTAGAGAAGCTCTGTTTTATTTGATTTACAGTAACTCCAGGAATGAGCACTACAAACATTTCAAGAACACAATGACTTATATCACAGCGGCTCTGCGCTGCTGAGAACAACAGGGTTAAGACCTTAACTAACGAGTGAGTATAAAAACAAAGTAATCTGTGTGTGCTGGTTGAATAACTGGTTGGGTTAGATTGTAACGCCATAGTCTGGGATAAGAGTGTTTCTTTTGGTTTGTTACTGCATTGACCTGGGAAGTGAGAACTTGCGCAACTTCTTTAGGATGGTGTTTTTAAAGTACAGTAACAATAGAGGAACAAGCTAAGCAGGACATAGAAAGCGAAAACCCATTTCCCTAAAGCCTAAAGTTGCGTTTTTATGCGCACGCTAGACTATGACAAGACAGATTAATATTTGTAACACAATGTCGTCTTTGCTGTAGCAGACCCTCAGAGGTATTCACATCCGCCTGTGTTTATCGTCCACTTGAGTATTCCCCACTCACCATCCCCCTTAGAATATCCCACTGTTCCCAAATATTCAACATGCCCTAGATTGATCTATGCCTTTCCTTGTTCCTACCTTTAAGCGTACTTGCTCATAAAGAGCGATGGGCCGGTTGCTGAAAGTGATGGCGTTGCAGAAGCTGGCCTGCCGTTTGACGCTCCTTTGTGCTAGATCCATGACTATCTGAGAGCCTTTAGCGTTGGGGTGGAAGAGAAGGGGACTCACGGGGACACCTCCGCATGGATGCAAGGGTAAACAGCGTTTGGGTTTGTGGTGGCATCGGTGAGCTGTTGAGGGGAACGTTCCACCCAGAGAGTCTAGGAGAGAAAAAGAAAGACTGCTTTATAAAACATAGTCCACCAGTGTGATTAAAAAGTACAAATTATCATTTTAATGAATCTAAAAATACAAAATGGTGTGAAAATAAGTCTTCTCTCAGCTATAATCATGTTTAAAACCTTAGCTTGGTATGACTAAGCCTGGCCTTTACTTTCAAATCAATGAACCGCATAAAACAGCATCAGCCCTTGCATGGTGAGATTTGTCTGACCCCATTTCACGCAGCATTTGTGTACAGCATTTTCATTGGACAAAGTGATTTTTAGCTTTGTAGATAAATCTAATTCGCTTTTCCCAACAGGCTGTACTGAACTGTACTGAAGCATAAAATGCTTCAGCATTTTATTGCGATGTGTTTATGAATCATACAGTATGTTGCACTGCAGATTTGTCTTGTAGTCACGTAATGGAAAATTGTGTTGACTGATTGTCAATCTATTAATTCATAACAGTCTTTCTCTCACTTACAAGCTCACAAGGTTTTGTGCGTGTGAAGCTCCACGCCTGAAAAGAGGTGCGCTTTCATGCTAATCTGAGCCTTACATTTTACAGCGCACATATGCAACAGGAATGATTTACATGATGACACAGCACAACAGAAGATGTGAACGTTTTTTAATTATACACCCACGTGCCAAAACAATAGAGCTTTCCACCCTAATGCACCCAACATCTCTCAACATGTTATAACTGAAAATGCAGTCATTTTAATCTAGGCTATCTAGTTTCATACATTATATAATACTGTCACCCTGTCATACTATGTATCAAAGTGTCTCCATACTTCTGAATTGCTATAAATTTTCTCCATAGTTGAGTTTCCATAATTGACTCTGTTCTTTCTAATTTTGTATCTATTATATATATATAACTTACTGATCTGTATCTGTCATACTACGTATCTATCTTACTGTCATGCTTTTTTTTTGCCTGTCTACAAGTCAAACTGTTAAAACTAACCACGGGTTGTTCATCTCATATGCACACAGCATGAGCAAAATCATATATATCACAATACAAGTAATTTTATTTCACCGTAATGATATATATCACAATATAGTTATTTTTGCTTTAAATAAGGTCTTTAACTTTTTGATACCATAGAAATTTCATAATTCTTGTTACCAGTGTCAATATCACAAAAAATTAATACTAGCCTCAATTAAAAACAGGGACAGACAACAGGAATATTAGACTGCTGTCACTTTAAGAGCTGCCCGGATTCAATAACTGTTACTCATATATTTTCTTTCCCAGCTGTTTGCTTTCACTTAAGGCATAAATTACTGTATTCACAAGGATACTTGCAAAGATGGGCATTTTGACACATAAAAGTTAGTGTTTTTAACTGTCCAAGGCCTATAAAGTGGCAAAAATAACCCCATTCAGTACACTTGCAAACTATGAGGTATCATATCTTTGGCTGCTCATTGTTTCAGTGGCTTAAGATCACTTGTATTTCAACCACAACAGTTAAAATCATGTGTAAGCGATATGTTTTTGTGACCACATAGCATAGCAATGTCACGTGAATGTAAACCGCAATAGAGACAAAATCTCTTCATAGTCTAAAATCTCTTCCGGTTGACAACCGATATTTTGCCCACCCCTAGGGCACACACAGTAACATTAAAAGAGGACATAATGCGTGTATGGCCAGAGTGATGATTTCTGCTGTTTTGATCTAACAGAAGGTGAATGTCTCTTTTAGAGGCACAGTGATGATTTAGCATTGGTTCAGTTGGGACAATGTCATCCATGAGCGATTTCAACTCTATGGCTATCCTCTCTGCATTCATTCATGTCCAACATTCACCCAGTTGGCAAGTGGCTCCTTTAACAAGATAACACACCCTCACAGGTCTGTAATGGCACAGTTGGAGAAGCATTCAGTGATGACACCAGTCCTCTCAGCTATTGTGGCTCCCTTGTAGAAGCTGATAGTGGGCAATGACATGTTTCCTGAGCAATGCAGATAAGGCTACATGTCACAAGAGAAGAGAATGAAGACTATATATTTTTTTCTATATCTGGCAACCACAGGCTCATTTAAAAGCCATCATATGACAAAATATTGTATTATAAAACATTAGTATGCCTCAGGTGTCTTTTCAGCCTTGTAAGTTGCATACATGTGTCTGTAAGTGTATGTGTGGGCAGGTCTGTTAGCCGACGGACATTGTGTGTAACACTCATAGTCTGAGCACACTGAAATGAATACATTAGCAAACACAAGAGCTGCAGCTGTCAGACAGAAAATGGAGGTTAAGTAGCAGCTCATGTTCCTTAGCAACGCTGCCATGGTGAGAGCTTTCTGTTTTCTGCTGATCTGAGTTCAGCGTCTGTGCTTTCACTTAGTCCGGTTGGACAGGGAAAGATGATCCCAGATCGGTTTAATCTGCTAAATGCATTTTTTTTAAAAAATCTGTAAATGCTGTTTTGTGTCTAAACTGGGTTTGAGGAGGAAGAGAGACATTTTACGAATTATTGGAACAAGTTATGGCATAAACAATATTAAATGTTCATTCAAACAAAATAATTAAATGATAATTTAATTAAAATCAAAATTGACCTTCTTGATGGTGTTTCTGATCTTACTGCAAATGACTCATAATAATTCAATTATAATTTAATTTAAATAAAATAATAACCCTATCGTCTTTCTTAATAATGTTCTTGGCCTTTATGTGAACATTCAAAAACTTATATTAAGTTCATTTCAATTCTTTAATATAACACCCACTTTTTATGATGAAATCATTTCCTGGATAAAATCCCACCTCACATTTTTTTCCCAGTGAAATCTGTTATGAACAGCAATTCACACTGACTTCAATAACTTCTTTTTGTCATACTAAATTTTATTATATAAGACAGACACAAATCATAAAATGCAGCTCAGGACATGCAGACACATACACACGTTGTAAGTAATAGAAGTCAAAGACACAAACAGTCTCCCAACACACGAAAAGCAGATTCCACCCTGGGCTACCAAACGCATCACAATTCTGCTATTTCTATGGTAACCACATTCTTTTTAAGGTAACCAATGGACAGAAAATGATTCTTACATAAGTTCATCCCATAAAGAACAGCCTGGGGGGGTCTGAATCAACACACTTGAGCATATGAATAATCATTAGCTTACGTGGATTCGGTTTCCTACCTACCCTGTAGTAGACTATTGAATACTATTGATATTATAAATATTTTTATAATAATTTCAATATATCACTACTATAATATAATATAAAAAGAAATGTTTCCTGAGCAGCAAGAGAGCATACACTGGACCACAAAACATTTTTGAGAATAAATAAGCTATCCATTGATGGTTTGTTATGATAGGACAATATTTGGCTGAGATACAACTATTTGAAAAAAAAACATGAGGGTGCATTAAAAAAAACGTATATTGAGAAAATAGTTTTTTAAGTTGTTCAAATGAAGTTCTCAATGCATATTACGAATTATAAAATTATGTTTAGATATTTTTATAAAAGTTTTGATATATTTACAGTAGGAAATTTACTAAATGTTTTCATGGAACATGATCTTTAGTGATATTTAGTTAATATTCTAATGATTTTTGGCATAAAAGAAAAATCGATAACTTTCATACATACAGTGCATTGTTGGCTATTGATACAAATAACCATATAACCATGCTAGGTGTATATTGAAAAGGTTTTTGTCTGATTTCTAAACTGGGAAAAAGGGTCTAGTAAAGCACGCTTGTGTTATTTTTATAAAAAATTTTACCTTCACATGCTAAGGTTAAGTTTAATGTCGCTGTGTGGAATAAGGTTGTCAGGTAGCTGCTATCTTTATCCTCCTTACATCCTCATTAGCATGCAGACGTGTTCAGGGCAGGTTCAGATGTCTGACTGTAGGTCAGAGAATGTCATGTAGTGTGTAAACACCTCACATCACACACTCTCACACGCTCAATGTTAAAATAAAACTGCTTGGCCAGCAGCACTCCTGGACTGTTTTCACAACAGAACATCCCGAGGCTGATTTTCTACAGTTTAGTTTGCTGAATATATATAAAGTTTGATTTAAAGTGACTTGCAAAAGGGGAACATGAGAGGTTTTTATTACATGCATCACAGGGAGTCAAAGTCTACAGTTAAATATATTCAGCAAGCAGACAGTACAATATCTGTTCTGTTTCATCTGTTCAACGACTACAAAAGAGAGGAGGAAAATAGTCTTAAATGTACCTTTAAAGGTGATGTGTGTTATTTTTTTAGTGTCAAAATACACTGTCCTGCGATAGCATAATGCATTAGTGTCAAACCATGCGAGGCCATATGCAAATAATATCAAGGTTTGAGTACATTTTAGAATGATTTTAAATTCATATAATATTTTGCAGTGAATATGTATCATACATATTTTAATAAATTAAAACTGCATTCAAATAAGTGTAAATATTTGTCATAATAAATGTCTTTCTGTTTAATTATGTCAAGCATTGACATTCTTTCTAATCTGTTATCTAGGAATTAGCTTTTCATTTGCTCTGTTGGTAATCGCATTATCTGTTCTACTGTAAGTACACGTCCTCTGATACTCAATATAACTTTATTAGTAGGTTGTTTTTAGGTATCAGACACCAGAATGTAAATAATCTACTTTCCTGAATCATTAAACAGTTAGATTTCATTAACTCATGTAAAAGATTATGTGAAAACCATTGCTGTATATTAAATAGAATAGTTGCAAAAAAAGCTTTTTGTTTAAATGTTTAAATAAAAGTAATTATAAAATGGGAACATAAGAAGCGATTTACAAGTACTTGGCAACTATACAATGCTTCTAATCCATCTGAGGTGAGATGCACGTCATGTGACCAAACACATGAGCATTGTAGCAAGATTGGCTAAAGATTCATATGCTAATATGTCTAGTTATTCTGGTTAAAAACAACCAGAATAATGTAGACAGAGTTTCTCCTGGCTGAGCAAACAGCTTTGACCTGTGCTTAAAACAAAACCCTCGCTCAAGTGTCATCACACACACTAACTCAGAAAACACACACTGTCACACTTAGTATAAACATCAACACTAGACAAATACATTAATGTCTGTTCATTTATTTTACAGTTAAACAGCTCAGAACATTATTAGCCTTACATTGAACAAGTACATCTAAATATTTGTTATTTGTTTTATATATGTGACCCTGGAGCACAAAACCAATCTTTAGTTGCACTTGTAGCAATAGCCAACAATATATTGTATGGGTCAACATTATAGATTTATGCCAAAAATCATTAGGATAAGTAAAGATCATATTCCATGACGATTTTGTAAATTCCCAACTGTAAATACATCTAAATTTAATTTTCGATTAGTAATATGCATTGCTAAGAACATAATTTGGATAACATTGATTTTCTCAATATTTAGATTTTTTTGCACCCTCAGATTCCAGATTTTCAAATAGTTATATCTCAGCCAAATATTGTCAAATCCTAACAAACCATACATCAATGGAAAGCTTATTTATTTAGCTTAATGTATAAATCTCAATTTGTAAAAAAAATATCCTTATGACTGGTCTTGTGGTCCAGGGTTACAAATGTTTTGTTTTTTAATTAACGGTAATATATTGTAATAAGTTATTATTATTACAGTCTTCAGTGTCACATGATCATTCAGAAATCATTCTAATAATCTTATTTGGTGCTCATTTATTAATAATGTTGAAAACAGTTTTTAGCCTATCAGAATAATTTTTCTGAAAGTTCATGTGACCTCAAGGCCTGTAGTAATGAATGCTGAATTATACAATTAAAAATGACATTTTGCCGATTTTAGTGATGTTTTGGCATGATTACGCACAATTAATGACATTTTTGGTTACATAAATGTCACTGCTTTTATTTTTCTGTCCCTGAGTATGCGTCTGTGTTTGAATTTGTGTTCTGAAGCTAATTAACAACTATCTGGTCGGGTGGCAATAAAGTATTGTGAACGAGTGCAGAACATATTAAGCTCTGCTGTGGTCTTCCGCCATGGCCGGCTTGCTCCTAGGTGATCTGATCTGTACATAAACACCAGTGTGTGGTGGTGTCATTTCATTTGTGCGGTGGATTAAATGACTCATCAGTGATGTTGTGCTTCACAGAGGTGCAGCGGATGGTTACTTAGCAGCATCAGCACCTGACCCACAGGACATATGTTTCTGTCATGACATAAACTGAGCGATGTAACCACAGCAGGGATTGCAGATAAGAGCACTTCCTTTGCGCATTGACTCCTCGTCTGCGTGTCAACCAATCACTGATAATCAATCCCAACATGCCCCATTAAAAATTCCACTCCAAACAAACTCCAATGCTAACAGTTTCCTCATGTTGTTTGTGCATGGCTGTCTTATTGTGAATTCAACAGAATAACACCATGGTAATTGATTCACTAATTTCAATACTTTCCGTGCAGTTATAAACAAATTAGCAGCAAATAACTGATTCATCTCTGATGTTTACAGGAGAATTGACTGAGAATTAGGGATGCTCAATATATTGGTGCCATATTGTTTATTAGCCAAAATAATTTATCGCCAATGGTCAATATTGGAGATATCAGCTAGTGTT
This sequence comes from Enteromius mattozi, assembly GCA_032359235.1. Lineage (NCBI taxonomy): Eukaryota > Metazoa > Chordata > Actinopteri > Cypriniformes > Cyprinidae > Enteromius > Enteromius mattozi. The sequence goes on from JAUMHE010000042.1 coordinate 23,174,338, forward strand.
GGATATTTACTTATGCGTGCTCATTTCTAATGCTCAGTTATTTAATAATACTGTTCAATGTAATCTTTAGCCAATTTCAAAATTAGCATCTATTTTTTCATATTGTACATTAAAATGTGATGTTCACTTTAAGAATTTAAAATAATAGATATTCTATTTAGCTAGTTAGTTTTAGCCATGTATTTATTTACAAAATATTATGCAATTTCAATATCTGCCATTTATCGCTTATCAGCTCCAGCCGGGATTTTTATATCAGTTCATACTAAAAACCATATGCACTGTCTGATAGTGTCACTTGCACAAAATATATTATACAAATATATGCAAATCACATAATGGCATAAAAAAAGAATATAGCAGAGAATTTGTTTAAACAGATGGAAGCAAACTGGCAGTTTGCATATTACTTTCAATTTGCACTCATATTTCTAGTTTAAGGTGGAAATCCGTTACTGTTTTTGATCTAGTGACAGTGGGAAATATCTGGAACTGTTGTAACGTTCCATTTTTACAGTCTTTATGAAAAAAATGCTACTTATTATTCATCTCTTTCCTGCCTCAGAGATCAGGATATGTTCCAGAGGTGCATGAGAAACACCCAATAGTCTATCCAGCTCAAACACTACAAACCAGACTATCTTGTTCTCAGTTCTGGACAGCTTCTGCTTTTTGCAACGATCAGATAAACTGCTGTAAATTACTGTAAAGTGAAAGATGCGTGTGTATCTGGACAAGCAATTTATATTCACTGTCAGCCTGCTGCAAAAACTAAAAAAAAAGAAAAACACCCTCAGAAATGGGAACCGAAAGGTGTAACCAGGAGCTACAGACATCTTTAAATGATTTGTGCTCATGGTTAAATGTTTTTTTTAAAGAAAGACAAACTTAAAAAAAAATGTCAGTGCATGTGCTCATGTTAAGCAAAAATGAAGTCTGGCTTGCGTCATTTCCCAATCCTGTTTCCACCTCTTCTTATCATTTCCTTTGTCTTCAGAAGTCTCCAAATATAAAATTAAAAAGATTTCAGCTCAGGTTTCAAGGCCTCAAACAAATGCGTATGCTTTTCATTTTTTAAAAAACACTTTATTTGCATCTAATCAGACGTTGTAATGTTTTTGTTTCAGAGCGGACCGATTTGTTTCGAATGTAAGCAAGTGCTTTTGTTTCTCAGTGTGATTCATGTACCCTATCTATTAATTCATTTTAATTCAGAAATTTCCTAAGGGAAAACTCATGGTATAAAAATATAAAGTACGTTTCCGATAAGTGTGCTTTTCACTAACACCAGGTGCTACTACACATTCTGGACTGTTATAGCTCTAGTCCCGGTTTACCTAATTGAATGTGATAGTGCTTTAATTAGAATTAATGATCAAGTGGGTCAGACCCAGCAAGGGTTCAGATTAACTCCAGGCCAATCAGCTGCACTCAGAGAGATAGAGAGAGAGAGTAAGACCAAAAGATTTACATAAACCAACTGCTCATGTTTGCTTCAGTTACAGTCATCCATCCAACACGGAAGATTATTCACCCATTCACCCTGCTGGCTAAAGGCCAAAACATCCCATACCACATCAACTCCTGACATTTAAACCATACCTAACCTATAAACCACATATATTCATTTTTGCTATGATTGGGCATAGTAACATTGCTTATGTGGATAAATATACTATGCACATTGGAAGTCTTAGCATCTAATGAGTAGGCTAGTAGTGAAATTCAAGAAGATACTAGTGGATTAGTCACTAGTGGATTACTAAAAGAGCACTGACATGTAGTATGTTAAAACGACTTTCCAAAAGCAATACTGTAGCAGCCCAACAGCCTGAACACGAATATCAGAACAACCGTGTATTTTTATGTAGAACTAATCAATTGGTTTATTGATTTATTTGGTTCTCTTTTAAACCAGCTGGCTCACGGGCTTGTTAATAACGCAATCAAACGTTGTGGAAAACCCGCAGTAAATCCTTCTTATTTCCAACAACAGAGGGAATCCCCACAAATTCCCTTCCCTTTCTCACGCGTTCACGCTGCTGTGGGGGAAACACGTCTGATGCGAAAGCGCATTCACTGGCACGAGACGCGCTCGTATATTCGCACCTTGGAGCGCAAAATCTCCAGAAAGCTACACAAATGCCGTCTACGTTAAGTCTATGACTTGTGCTCGATTGTGTTTTCCAATGCCTATGTGGTATTTAGAAGCAGACGTTTTCCTCTCTAAATTCTCTTCTATCTATCTATCCTCCTGTCTATCTATATCGGAGCGTTCATCAGCAGGCAAACATAATGAACATCATTCAGCGGTTGCATGGAGATCCTTAACGCAGTTCCTCACCGTACAAGGCGTTTCGGGTTATCTGGCCTCCCATGACTTAACGCCGGGTCACTGTTTTGCGCTGGCCGCCTTTATTTCTCAAAGGTTGAGAGTGCGATAATTCCACACCGACATCATTGATGGAGGAAAATATCTCTCGGCCTCCGAGACGAGATGTAAACAGTCGGACACTCCTCCTGTCTCGGTGCTCATTGACTGAGCGCGCGGACACCAGCGCCACACTGACTCATTTACATAGAAGGCGGAGTCAGAGAGGGCTTCACTGAGCGTCACGCCCCTCAACTACAGCCAGTGTTAATTTATTAATCATTTTGTTTTACCACATAGGTGCAAGGTTTAGCAAGTGGGCAAAAGCAAGACTTAATACGTTTTAATAATAAACAGTCATTGTATAATATAAACACGTACCGTAATAATGCATTAGCTATTAAAATAAATAAATAAAATCCCTTTATGTCATACCTCAGTTTTCAAAGGGAAAAGAGACTGTCTAATCTGTAAATGATGAGTATTTATTATATGTGTGCATGTTTATGTGGTTTATGAGAACACAAATTTGCATAATTACATGGGTATGACATAGGTATTACAATATGAAGGTGATTTATGAGGACATTTTCAGTGTCCCCGTAATTCAAAAGGCTTAAAAAACATACTAAATTGTGTTTTTTTGAAAATCTAAAAATGCACATAGTTTCCTGTAAGGGGTAGTTTTAGGTTTAGGATCAGTAAAGGGCAATAGTGCATACATTTGTACAGTATAAAAACCATTATGCCTATCAGTCCCCATAAATCACAAAAACCAACGTGTGTGTGTGTAAAATTTAATAAAACGCATTATAATTATTAGATGTTATTGCCACTTGAAATATCGTTTTACAAATGAAAATATATTTATTATATTACCAGTATGTGGCATATGTGTTCTCAGGTATTAACAAAATTATATGGTGAACAAAAATGCTCTTTTGGGTGTCAGGAGGATGTGATATATGCACACTTCTGTGATTTGGTTGACCAGCAATACAGCAATATTTCAAGAGGAAGTAGGCTTTTGATTTTAAGAAAAGAGGAAGTGCCAAAAGAGGAATATTTTTAAGCAAACACAAAACAATGTGACCCTCTCTCTTTGACCCGAGATAACATTAAGAGGTCAATCTGCTTACTGTGACCAGGATCTCCTAACCCATATTTCAACCTCATCCTCGTTTCTTCAGCCGGTACTATCTCTGAGACAGTGCAAAGGGTGGTTAATTGCATTTCACTTGAGAACTGACATGGCAGAATTTCATTTGTGTTACCTAAAGTTATAAATATAAGAGCTGGAAAGTTAATAAAGAAAGCGCTGGAGAGTTTCACTGTTACAAGTTAATAAATAAATGTGATTAAAAAAGGGCAGGGAGGACAAAAACTCAATTAAACTCATTCTCACTATTGCCTCTCTGATTACGTGGAAAACATTATCCACTAAAATCACGTTAGCAATAATATTTACTTTTTTGCCTTCCCCTTTTTTAACAACTGAAATTTTGAAGGGAACCATGAAAAAACGCAGGCCTTTGCTCCAGAACACTACCACTTTGATCAAAATGAAATCATCGCTTGCTCCACAACGATGGGCTGATTGGTGCTCTCTCGCTCACACATGGTGCACACATTTTTTGGAGCCCATGCCTGAAACTCACAAGTGCTTGTGCTACTTTTGTGTTCAAGCATAGGGGATTGTCATACGACTTTCATTAGCACCGCTATGAATAATGAATTGATATCCTTTTACAATACACAACAAAATGAAATTAATGATGCTCTTACAAAAAAAACGGTGCATGTTTGCCATTTGTGTTTTTTGGGGGTTGTTTTTATTAAGAGGTAATAAAAGATCACGCAGTTTATTACTTTTTCTTTTCCACAAGGCAATATATATTAATAGAATCAACCATCTTCCAAAAAGTGGGAGGGGGTAAAGGAGCACACACTGGAGTGTGTGTGTGTGTGTGAAATATATAGACTATATATGACTGACTGACTATGATATATTTAAAGCGCTTGTAATCAGATTACTATATTATTTTATACATTACATAGTTATATTATACATATACATATTATTTACACAGTAGCAGTATTTTTTTTTTTCTTTTGGCTTAATTCTTTTTTTCTCTTTACTTTTTTCTTTTAGTTTTCCTTAAATTAGTCATTATTATAATTTAATTAATTATTTAATAGCTTTTCATCACCTCACAAAGCATTCAGTTCTTTCAGTTTGGGAAACCTTGGCATAATTTAATGTGTAATTTATATAAAGAAATATTAAATCTACATATCTATCTATATCTTTATCTATCTATATATGTATAAAGTATATACATGTTGGTTGAAACTGGAAGGAAGTAGTAGCTGCTACGTGGCATTACCGCAAAGAGCAAATGGTTTTCAACTACTCTTACCATATACTCTAGGTAAACAGATTTATGATAATTGCTTTATGTACCTATAAAACTGAATAAACTCTGAAACCTGAAATGACTGGAAGCACATTGAAATTTGAGATTGGCTGCTAAAGTGTCCATGAAATACTATCCTCATTAGAAGCAAGAGACAGGCGATGCAGGAGCAGCACTTATAGATGACTTGACAAGCACTGCGGCTGAACCCCAACCTGCATTTGAGTGCTGGGGAGAAAGCCAAGGCCTATTATGCTGACCTTTAGGATTCAGATCCCAAGGTGGGAATGTTCCTTTGCAGATACTCCATCAATCCTGCAGTCACAGAGGAGTTTACTGAGGCTGAATATTGTTGTGTGTATTGTGTTTGTGCATGCTGTATAAGGGTATCATGAGGTTGCCCCCCTCTCCTTTTAATTCCAGATACATATTCTCTTACATTATACACTCAGAGAGAGAAAAATGTTTTAGAGAGGCTAGATAGAGCAATCCATTATATTCCACATCCTGTCAAAATACTTCAGTTTACATTTTATAATTAGACCTCATGATTACATTAAACCTGCACACAGTCTCAACCTCAAATTATTATAATGTCATCTGTTTTATAATGCACTGACAGCCAATTATTGTTTTGAAACTAGCAATCTAGTTTATACTGTATATATATTTCTATAAATCTAGTAAAATCTAGTAAACTTACTTTGCATTAAAGTTTTTTTAAATTTGCATAATTTTGTTTTGTGTGTGTGTATATGTACATGTATATACATATATATATATATATATATATATAAAACTTTAAGATTGCTCAGTTTTTAAATCTAAATATCTCATAAAATAATATACTATCTCTAATATTTATTTATTTTTATTTTGCATTAATCTAATCTAATCTAATTTCATACCTTTTGCATAATTTTGTTGTTATGTGTATGTGTCATGAGTTTCAGCTGGAGTTCCCTCGGGCTCTGCCAGAGGTCCAAAATCCATTGCACCATCACACCACCTCTTGATCACACACACCTGCAATTCATTACCCACGCCCACGGGGTACCATGGCATAAATGGTTGGGTCTGGAGGTTGTGCAGCCACCAGCGGAACCTCTGGAGAATCTACGGCATCAACCGACATCTCCGGAGGTTGTGCAGCCATTGGCGGAACCTCTGGGGAAACTACGGCATCAGCCAACATCTCGGGGTTTAGTGCAGCCACCGGCGGAACCTCCTGAGGGTCGACGGCCTTCTGGTGCAACGGTTCAGGAGTGGCAGCCATCTTGTGCAACGGTTCAGGGGTGGCAGCCACCTTGGGCAGCGGCTCAGGGGTGGCAGTTATTTTGTATAGAGGTTCAGGAGTGGCAGCCATCTTGTGTAATGGTAGGGGCTCTGAATCGGTGGCCATCTTGGTTTGAGATTGTGACTCTGGGTTGGTGACCATCTTGGACTGTGAATGGTCTCCTGTGCAACCCTGGCCTTCTGTTCCATCCGGGTGGACTCCCATTTCGCCTGCGCCGCCCCGGAGGTTCTCTGTCCCACCTGCTTCACCTCGGCCCACCTACAAGCTCGAAGCAGGTACTCTCTCGGCCCTGGAGGCCATAATTAACCTCTCAGTGTCCTCCATTCCAGGCCCGTTGATTCCGCACAGGAGAGCTGTGGTCCTGCCGGGGTCATCAGCACCGCCCTGGAGGCTCCTACTCCACCCTGGAGGGCGTCCTTGCCTCCTGATCTGCCCTGGAGGGCGTCCCGGCCGCCTAAACCGCCCTGGAGGGCGTCCCTGTAGTCTGCTCCACCCTGGAGGATGTCTCTGCCACCTGTTCCACCCTGGAGGGTGTCTCTGTCACCTGCTCCGCCCTGGAGGGCGTTCCTGTTTCCTGCTACGCCCTGGAGGGCGATCTGGCCGCCTAAACCGCCCTGGAGGGTGTCTCAGTCACCTGTCCCACCCTGGGGGGCGTCATTGCTCCGCCAGAGGGCACTCCAATCAACACTAACCATAGACTCTCAGACCATGATCCGGACTACATTACCCAAAATCCATTGCACCGTCACACCACCTCTTGATCACACACACCTGCAATTCATTACCCACGCCCACACATTCATTAACACCAGCATAAAAGCCAGTGTCTTTCATCATTTCATCGCAAAGTCTTGATTTGCCCTGGCTGTCACTACTGAGCGCACATTCCCGTGTTTGTTTTCCTGGTTTCTCTATTTTGGACTGTTTATTCCATTTTGTGATTGTTGCTGCCTGCCCCAAACCTTGCCCGTGTACCCCGACCTAGATTCTGCTTTGTCCATGTAGCTCTGTTTGCTATTGATCGACCGTGCCTGTTTCTGACCATGCCTTTTAATAAAAGTATGCAAATGGATCCGCACGCCTCCGTCTCCATTGTGACAGTATGTAACAATATAACTATATATATATATATATATATATATATATATGTACATACACATAATTTTTCTTAGCAAGTATCCACAAAGCATTTGAAATAAATAATAATAAAAAAAAGATTCTGATTGTTCAATATTTTTGTATACTGACTGCTAAACTATATAATTGGCCATTGTCCAAAGCAAAATATTCCTATGCAAAGTAACTGTGCTAGTTTCATGTCTTGCATTGCTGCACTATTTCTTTCTTAGTAATAATTTCAACCTAATTTAATAATTCATATCTATTTTCTATATATTTGAGTAGGCATGTGACAAGCAAAATAATGTATCTCTTTCATTATCACAAAATATACCTTTAAGTAGGCTTACTTTTTCTGGGTTTTGTCTGCAACAACTTAGGATACATTATCCATGACTTATTTTTACCAATATACATAAGACTGTGTGTATTTAACTGTACTCTTGTATCACAGTCCATGCCATATTTCTTTCTTCATAATAAATCTGATTACATAAGCACATTTGTTTGCCTTTTTCTCCCTATATCCCCTGTTGGAACGCCATTTTGCATCTGTCTACAATTGCTGGCGTTTATGTTGGCCATACGGGGGATTTTTCCTGACGTATGGATAAACACTAATCAATCTCACTATGGCTTGGCACGGTCTGACACTGAGTGTTCTTTAGTTGCTGATGTTAAATAAATTAAATGTCCAGTTGGGGTGATTGGCTGGACTTTGAGACTGCATGTGCTTCCATTACGTGCTATTGTGAGCTTGAGTAAATACTACACTCTTGAATGATACGTTTGGTCATGATGCCTCAAGCTGAGCATCTTCTTTTTGTTGTTTGGTGGTAGATGACAAAACTGCAGGCCAGAGCCAAATTTAGCTTGATAATATTGATCAAGGACATACATTGCTGCTAGTGTTATGCCGTGCAAGCTGGTGTGTATCAAGTAAACACTCCCTGTCCCCCAAAGGTTTGTGTCTCTGTGTGTAATGTTGGGGGTATGAGAGTGTGTGTGCACGCTCTCACTTTAACTGCCATCATCTGCTGTTGTACAGCAGCTGCAGAGTAGTGGAGGTTTCCACGACAACCAGCGTTCACGGTTGCACAGGGTTCAAATCACACATGTCCGCTCAGATAAAGAAATACACAGTGCTTTCACATGAAATGTGAATGTTTGTAATATATGTGCAGTTAAGTACATTTAGAGTTAATGTTGATGTGTTAACATTTAAAAATGAACCTATACTAGTTTTAATTAGTCATTATGATGGCAGTCTATTGAAATGGCCAGGTGATGATGGTAAGTGAACTATAACACACAACAAATTCTTTAACTGGGAAAATAAATCAACTGTAAATGGTTGTTTACACAAGCCAGTGATGCTAAAGACGAATGCAAAGAGAAGAAAATACTGTAGCAGGCAGAACAAGATCACTGTTTATGATGTACAAAATATTGGAAGACAACCCTAATTATGGAATTGGGGCGGGGGGAATGCATCTCTGAGGGAAACTGACTGACTTCAGAAAAGTTTAGATGATCTTTTCATCTTACTTCCACATTATGCATTTTAATGTGGTATTTAAAACTGCTGCGAAGCAATCTATTGCTGCTGTTCCATAAGTGCCACCTGCTGTCAGAGAGTGAATCTGCACTCTCATCCATCCCATCTGGTGTTTTTGTTTCATGCAGATGTTTTATTTAGCATAATTTCACAAAGCTATGGTCAGACCATTCTGGTTTTGCTTTGAATTTTGAAATTGTACAATCTAATTTACATTAATTACTTGCAAGTGTTTCATGCAATCTGATTCACATAAAGGCACAGTGAACAATCCTTAAAAAAATAAAATAAAAATGTGAGACTGGTCAGCACTAGCTAAATGTACATTGCATTTATTGTCATTGTCAAATTTATTGTCAAAAAAAAAATGAAACGTATTAGAAAATGGAAGACATGTAAAATTGTTACAAACATAAACAGAGATATATTGTGTCACATATATTTAAAATTTTAAATATATTCATCTTTATAAAGATCAGCGAATTTGCCGTTATGATTGCAGTCATTAAGCTACCAGTTTTAGCTACTTTCAATTGAAAGCATTTTGCAACACTGACCTAGACAGTCCAATGGGTGTGACAATGTTACCATATAACAGGCTTCATCAAATCTTACCCTGGAGGTCCAATGCACTGCAGAGTTTAGCTCCAACCCTGATAAAAAAACCTCACCTACCTGTGAGTTTCTAATGATCCTTATACACTGATTAACATGCTCAGGTGAGTTTGATTAGAGTTAGATCCAAACTCTGCAGTGCATTGGACCTCCAGGGTAAGATTTGATGAAGCCTGCCATATAATATTACACTTGATGTAGAGCAATATATCTCATAATTACCTTAGTAACTACTGACACTATAACACAGCTGCATACCAATCGTTTGAACCATGTTGGTTAAACAATTCTGTTAATGATGTAACAAGCAGATGGTGGAGTAATAACTTCTGTCTATGAATCAACTCAAGTTCTCAATTAATGTAAAATTATCATAGTTCATTTACACAAACTACTGCAAAAATCATGCTATGTAATTGACTTACATACAGCAGATTTGTTTCTCCAAGCAATGCAGTTTCTCTTAGATGCTGTTACTTCTTTTCATTTCATTTTTGTTCTCCTTTGAATTGCTTTATTTGATGTTCAGTCTATCACATTATGTCACACTCCAGGTTTCCTTTATGCACATGTGCACTCTTTCAAAATGGCAGTGATTGTTGACATGCTAATAAATAAAAAATGTATTGTGTGTATACTTTACATTCAAATGGAATGAGATATAGATTGTACTTCACTCAGAGCTGTTAACTAGCATAAATTTTACTAGCACATTGGCTGTAGATTAGTACTACCAGTACTAATTTTAGATCCCTTAATCCTACTTAATCCAAACTTAATAACTACCTTACTAACCTTAGGAGTTTATTGAGGCAAAAGTTACACTTAACAGGACCTTAAAATTAAACGTGACCACATTTTTAAGGTCAAGAGGAAACCAGGCGTTTATTCACAGGTTAAGAGTTTAGTTCTAACTACACAAACAAGTTTGTGATGCTGTTCATAACCAGCATTGCCCATCTAGAACCAGGTATTGTCATCTGCATTTTCCACTCTGGTTGGTACCCCAAGGTATATCAAAAAATACCATGGTACTACCATCATGGTGTGTATATATATATATATATATATATATATACACACACACAGACTGCAAACCATACCATAGTAAATAGTGTAGGTAAAGTAAATCCAATACTGCAAGAGTAGCAAAGATTATTTTCTCTGAGTCACTGTAGTAACTAAATATGGAGGCAGCTGCAGAGAGAAGCCGAGGAGGGTCTATAGACACACATGCACACACACACACTCATAAAGTCTCTAAACAAAAAGACCATTCAAATACAGATCTGTAGTACAGCAGCATACCATGTGCAAAATATTACAAAGAAACATTAGATGCTCTCATTATTACAGACATGTGCAGGGAGAGAGAGAAGTAAACAGCTCAATATTGAAGCTCCCTTTGCAAAAATGACTCTGGTGCAACAGTGGTATCAAATGGTAGTAAAAATCAGATGAATGATTATCGTATTCACATATAATTTACAAACCATGGTAGCAGCATAACGTGCATGTAAAATGTATGCTAGTTTAGTATGTATATGTTCATAAACAGCTGAACTGAATGTTGCATTTTTAATTAAAGCATATTGTAATTTTTTCACAAAAGATCTAAGAGAAAAAAACCCTGAGATCATGCTAAAAACTGCCTGTGGAATAGCCCTGCCTTTAGCTCTCTTTAGGGTTAAGTTTATACATAATGTGCCTCTTATTTCAGAGTATATATTCTGAGTGGAGGCTTGTACTCACTGGACTTAATAAAAGAGAAGAGAGTTGTGAGATGACAGTGAACCAATGAGAAGAGATGAAAGTCAGTTGGTAGTAGGATCTGTCATTGAGGTTTAATAATACGCACACATGCACACAGATTGAACAGGATTATATCTATAAAAGGAGCCTTATAGCTGATTGTATGAGACTTAAAAGTAAGATATTCTGGAGAAGGAGGACCAGTATTACTAAAGTAAAAGCATAGATCATTGCAATGATAAATACTTTTTGAAGATTTTTTTTTTGTCTACTAGCCATTATCTCTGGCCCTATGTCCTAAGGTCCATATGGTATTACTTGCAGTCATGTGTATCATGGAAATGACTGATCTGATCATTACAAGCTGTTTATTATTCACTATATAAGTGTTAATCCACTCCAGCTTTTCCATATTTTCAAATATTGAGTTGAGGTAAATTTGATTCTTCATCAGTCATGAGCTGTGTTGATGATTACGGTTTTCGAAAAGGCCTGTAAGAACTGGACCAGATAACCAAGATGAGCATTTTCAGAATTTATGTCTTGTGATTTTAGCACCGCTCGTGATTGCTTTCAGCTTGTGCTGTTAGCGTTATAATGCACCACAAAATCATGCAGCGCTTTCACTTTGAATTTTATAGCAGCAGTTAGAGCGACCTTATCTTGCATCTAACCACATGGATGTTATATCAGCTTACTGGGCTGCACATCTTTCAGGTTTTTAGTATTGGGCTTTTGGCTTGAACACAGGGTGCAGGTTCAGCCTGAGATCAATAGTGAAAGGTAGCAGTGTGTATAACCAGAAACATTCAAAACTGTTAAAGAGTTTGGTACAGTAAAAACAGTAATACCGTGACATGTTATTGTAATTTAAAATGGCCATTTTCTATCTGAATATATTTTTTAAAGTGTTATTTGTAAAATTTTGCATCATTACTCTAGTCTTCAGTGTCACATGATTCTTCAGAAATCACTCTAATATGCTAATTTGCTGCTAAAGAAACATTTCTTATTTTTGATGTTAAAAACAAGTGGTGCTGCTTAATATCCCAGCAGGCACACAATGTCATAACATGTTGATATTTGGTTAAATTTTGGTTGTGACATCGAGTAACCAAAATTCAATGTAAATTCAACATCTAATGTCAATGTTAAATTGATTTCTAAAACCAGTGTCAGCAGACATTGATATTTTGTTTCAATCAAAATCCAAAGTCTGTCTGATTTTAACGGTAACAAACTGTGAAAATGTTTCAGTAAAAACCTGTTAAATGGTTAATGGTAAATTCCTGTAAAATTTATAGGGAAAAAAACGTAAACTGACATTCTTAGAATTCCCTGCATTTCAAATTTTGTTTGAATTTGATGTTTTTTCTTTGAAATAACTATGTTTCTTCTTATTTTTTTCTTATCATTTATGTTTATTAGGGTTGTACACCGACAAGCAGCTTTTAAATATGAACATATATAGAAGGTGCTGAGTGTCATTTACTCAAGCATTAAACATCATAATGGTGAGACTCATAAACTAAAATATGCAATAAACATTAATTTAACAACATTATATGTAACATATATTTCAAAGGTACAAAACAGATTTCTGTACTTTAATAGGTTGGTATATTAACATGATATCAGTTCATGGAATTACGGTATTTAACTGTAAATTTAACAAAACCGTAAAACCTAAAGCATACAGTATTTTTTACAGTCGAATTCCAGCAACCAAAGCTTCTAGTGTAGGCTACGTTGTATTTCAGGATTCTTTTGACAAATAAAAAAGTTCAATAAAACAAATGTCTAAAAGTCTTTATTTATCAGTTTAATGCATCCTCACTGAATAAATGTTTTAATTTCTTACAACTTTACAACTTTGGACCTTACTGTAAATGGTTTACTTAAAAAAAAATAAGGTTAAATATTGAACAACCATCATCTAAACATTCATAGCCATGGACATTTACCACAAACAAATGGTTTAATGCACAGCTATGCACTCAAGTGACTGAAGCGTACAAAGAGCTGAAAGAAGTAAAGAAAGAAAGTCTGTTTCTCTTTAAAACCCGCTGGCGGCACGCAGATTTGAGCATTGGACATATATCTGACTGTGAGTCTGTGCTAAAGCATGTCCAATGAGGTGAAGCCACAAGTATTAGCTCTAATACACTCTGCGGTTTCGGGATTACATTTGGGCCAATCCGTCACTGAAATCTGGCTGTAAACCACGGTGGAAGAAGCTCAACAGTCAAACTTACACACCACAACAGATTTGATCACAAACCCCAGATTCCCTCAAGACCCTACACATACAAGAAAACTGTTACATATTTAAAAATCTGGTCAGGGCCTGACATTCATATTAAGTTTATGCCAAATGCTGCTCTCATAAATCAGCATCGATTTAGCTGGTCACAGTTCTGGTCTGGAGAGCTTGACGTTACATATTGTTTAAGGTGAGTGCTCTTACTCTCAGAGTTGTTGAAAGGACACAGAGGAGAATTTGAAGTCAGAACACTTATATTCTCAGGCTTTTCAAAACAAGCCAAGCAGGTTTTCTAAGGACAGCGATGTACTAAAAAGTACACAGAACGTCCATGAAAGCTGCACAACTGATTTGGTTTATTTTTTCTGTTTTGGTTTGCCTGTTGTGAATTGTTTGTATGTGTCTGTGTTTGATGGTAAGAGTGTTTGGTTATAGTTTTGAGGGCCAAATGTGCCCTCACAAATATAGTCGAACCTGGCTCATATTATGTCTTAATTAAACTGTAAATAATGCAAAAATGTAAGATTGTGTTTGGTAGTGTAACGCCGTGAGGCGTTTTCTGTGTTTTGTTTATGTTGTCAGGTCTTGTCCATGTGCTTCTGTATGTTTGGTTTA